>CAUYQG010019607.1:0-80902 GCA_963574415.1 Tarsius wallacei | reverse complement strand
TAAAAGGGGGTTTACTTGCTGTTTAACACTGTTCCAAAAGAATTTTTTACCGTTTCAACACCAATGTTTTCCCCAAAATAATTTCACGCCTTGGGGGGGAAACGTGGGGGGGGGGGGGGGGTATAGGGTAAGCAATTAATGGCAGTAAATACCTGTCTGGGGTTGGGGGGACACTTCTTACAAACAAGGGTGCCTGAATGAGACATATTTGTGTACCTAACCCTTAAATGTACCCCTCAATATCACAATAAAAAAAAAAAAAGATATTTACCATTTCCCTTTTCCCCAGCGTTGGGTCTGAGTTAAAGCAATTAACTCAGTCTTTTAAGCTGATGTACCTTGAGGCAATGCCTGTGAAGAAATTACATCCTGAGTTGTGGTTACAGCTGCACCAGCCCTGTGGATTCCCTTTATTACCAGGTTGCTACCATGTCTGAACAAGTCAGCATCAGCCTGGCTCAAGAGAGTGTCCTGAAGATTGGGCCGGATGGCCTGAGAGATATCCAACATGTCTTCACAGTCATGAACCGGCATTTTCAGATATTCATCAGGCAATAGGGTGGCCAAATTGAGGCATTGCATAGGAGAGAAATCTACTCTATATTGGTCAAGCAAGAAACTTGAATACTGGATAATATGAGCATTTGACATCCAGCGGTCAGAGGCTCCCCAGAGCAGAGTTTCTATGGTATGGGGGACAGTCAAAGCCATATTTTGGCCAAAAGTCAATTTATCTGCTTCTTTAACTAGTATGGTCATGGCAAAATGGTCCAAAGACAAGATGAATAGTCAGAAGCCTCTGAATTTAATCTTTTTGACAAAGAAACCACCAGTCTCCTCAATGGCCCTAGGGTCTGAGTGAGGACCCCTTTTGCAATCCCTCATTGTTTGTGAATGAACAAGTGGAAAGGGTAGGTGACATCTGAAAGTGCTAGAGCTAGGACTTGTTTCAGGACCTTTTTTAATTGCTGGAACACTTGTTCTTCAGTACCAGTACAGTTTAGTGGCTGATCCCCTGCCATGGCTGTGTACAGAGGTTTGGCAATTTCAGCAAATCCTGGTATACATAGTTGAAAACACCCTGCCACCCTATACCTCTTTCTTGGAGGTAGGCATGGAGATTTGAAAGATGGCTTCTTTATGAGCAGAGTTTAGGCCTTGTTTACCCTCTTTTAGTCAGTATCCCAAGTAGGAAACTCTGTGGAGCAGAGCTGTGACTTCTTTGTTGATATTCAATAGCCCAAGTCCTGAAGGACCTGCAGCAGAACCTTGGTACTTTGTAAGCAAGTATCCAGGTTTGCAGCTGAAAGTAAGAGATTATCAACATACTGCAGTGAAGTACATTTGGGATGAAGAGAACAGAACCCTGACCAATCTTGTTACAAGTCTTCCCCCAAAAGTTCGGGAGTTCTTAAAACCTTGTGGTAACAGGATCCAGGTTTACTGACTGCTGTCCCCTGAGTAAGGTTCTCTCCATTCAAAAGTAAGGATAGGTTGACTGACAGGGGATAAAGAAATGCATTCTTTAAATCCAGTACAGTATATACCTGATGTTGATGAGGAAGCAGACTGAGCTAAGTATATGGGTTAGGAACAGTAGAATGGATAGTTTCAACTCATTTATTTACTTCTCTTAAGTCTTGAACAGGTCGTTAATCAGAGGTTCATGGTTTCTGAACTTGCAAAAATTAGTGTTCCATGCTGACTTACATGGGGTCAAAATATTAGTAGCTAAGAGTTTTTGATAAAGGGAGCAATTTCTTTCTGGGCCTGTAAACTCATAGGGTACTGATGAACACAAACAGGAGTAGCTCATGCTATTAAAGTAACCACCACTGGAGGATGATGTTTCTCTGGTTTTGGTGGGTTGGTTTCTGCCCAGACTGAAGGAAACTCCTGTTGTAACTATAGAAGTAGACTTGCTCAGTCATTTTCAGTGAAGACTTTGAAAGTTAAAAGATATTCTTCAGAGAGCAGAACAGTTAGGAGCATTTGATATGCTTTAGGAATGAACATTTCAGTTTTGTCAAGTGAAAACACAATGGTAGCTTTTAACTTACAAGGTAAGTCTTGACCCATAAGAGGGAATTGGCAGTCTGTAACTATTAGAAATGAGTGAGTGACTCACTTTTTTCCCAAAATGACAATCCTCTTGGAAGTGAACTGGCAATTAGTAACTGCCCCTATTATCCCCTGGACCAAAGCCCTCTGCTTAGACATAGGTCCCAATAGTGTTTTCAGGACCAAATATTCCACCCGGGGCCACTAAGAGTTGAAATGGGTGACTCCTAATACCTGCTGTTACCATGGGCTCTTGGTGACCTCAGGAGAAAGAGCCCTGGCCCCATCAGTTTGAGTTATTTCCAGCCTCTACAGTAGATAGCAGTACCAGAACTAGTTTAGAATTATCTTGTTGTGGTGTGGGGAACAATCTTTGACCCATTGCCCTAGTTACTTGCAGTATGCACACTGATTCTTTGCCAACCAAATGCAGTCCAGGTTTCTGACCCTTTTGGTCCTTCTGGTTATTTAACTTTTGACGGGGAGATTCGGAATCACACCCTGAGACCTGGAGCACTGTTACAAGGATTTTGGCTTGTCTTTTTGCAGCCTTTTCTGCCTGCTTTTGTTTCTCAGTATCTCAGTTATTATAAACATTGTGGGCTATTATTAAAAGCTCAGATATTCATTCCTACAGACCTTTCCATCTTCATAACTTCTTCCTAGTGTCTGGAGCTGCCTGAGCCATGAATGTAAGATGTACAGCATGAGCATTCTCAGGAGCTGAGGGATCAAAAGGGATGTATTCCCAAAATGCCTCTTGGAGGTGCTCAAGGTATGCCCCTGGAGATTCCTCAAGTCCCTGGAGAATCTCATTGGATTTGAAAATATTGATAGTTTGTTGAGCTGCCCCCTTTAATCCCACTAATAGAGTCCAGTGACAGGTATTCAATGACCTGGATTCTGCTGAAGTGATAGGGTCCCAATCTGGGCAAAAATGGGAAACATTTCTATCTAGTATATCTTGGTTTTCTTCTTGTGTGCCCTCAATACAGTCCAGAAAACACTTCCTGGCTTCAATTCTAATGTGTTCCCACTCTTCAGCATTAAAAAAAGTTACAAGGTGATGTTGACAATCATCCCATGTGGGATGATGGGTGTGCATAACTGATTCCATTACAGAAATTAAGACCTGTGGTTTAGTTGAGAACGGGAGGTTATGATACCTCCAGTTGCATAAATCAGAAGAGGAAAACGAAGTATATACCATAAACAACCACCCAGTTCAATCTGCCCCTGATGCAGGAGGAACTTTCTGGAGTGGAAGGAGTGGGGTATGATCAGTCCAGGACCAGAATAGAGCAGCCAAAGGCAAAGAAGACAAAAAAGATTAAAACAGGGAGCAGGCTTGACTGCAGCTAGGGCTGTGGATGGCTGTGGGAAAACAGAGGTGGTGTAGGTAACTGTAGGTGAAGAAACCTGGGAAGCACATGGAGGAGTGTTAGAGTTAACTGGATAATCAAGAGGGCCCTCATTAGAGTGGGGCAAAACAGGATACAACTCAGAGGAAGCAGTGGCTACTGGTAATGTGTATGGTGCAACCTTTGACTCAGGGAGAGGTAGCTTAGGAGAGTCCATAACATGAGTACTGTACTGGTCAATTAAGAGTACGTACTGGTCACTTGAGAGATGAAGAGACCAGGACTTGGCTGATGGTTTCAAGAAAACATGCCTTTAAGCAGGGTGGTGGGTTCTGGGCCAAACATAGCCACTGATCAATACAAGGGAACTAATCTGGATGGCCAGAATTCCTTGTCACAACCTTCTAAACAGATTCAGTAATTTTTACATCCAGAGACCCTGTAGAGGGCCATCTTACTTTAAATGCATGCTAGTCTATATTACAGAGAGTTCAGAGTCTGCCTTTTGTGAGTTTGACACCGTAGTCCTCAGCAAATGCAGCAGAGAAATTCCTTCGCAAACAGTCCAGAGGACTGATTGATCTGAGATCCCATGACACACAATAGGCAAGCAGTACAAAGACAAATAGACAGACAAATGACATGTCTAATCCAAATGAAAGGTTCAAATCCCAGGAAGATCTTAGGGCAGAAAACAGAGGATTCTATTCAGCCAACATGCTGGCTCTGTGAATAGCATCTGAAGGGCAACCTCGTCAGGTCATTTCATCCTTAACCAGAAATAAAAACAGAAACCACGGTCTCAAGCTAGCAACAGAAAATCATCATCATCATCATCATCATCATCATCATCATCATCATCTTCTAGGAGAATAAAAACAGACTCAACTTCTTTTGCAGTAACAGCCTCAGGACAGAAGATCACAGAACCCTGGCACAGCATCAGGGTAGAAAACTAGAGATGCTTTGTACATAATGATGGCCATAAACAAAACAGATTTAACAGGACAGACCATTATTGGTACACAAAACAAATTGTAGCTCCTAGGAGAATGAGATGAATAAAGGCTAAAAGAAGTTTAAGACCTGTGAACAAGTACAAAGGCACAGCAGAGGCAAGCCCTGTAGCAAAAAGCACATCAATCAAGCAAAACAAGGAAAGAGGCCAAGAATGACAGGGGTTTATATTAGAGGGTAGTGGAACTGACAAACAATTTTCTAGTTTTGGACAGCTAGTTATTCTGGGTCGAAATATGCTGCTTATGAAAGGAGTCTCTGGTGACTGAGACCCTGCCAGTTGTTTTCCTGCCTCTTATGTGTCACGGTTTTCCACTTTGAGCACTGACAGCACTCAAAGAGGTCCTGGGTCATGGGATGACCAGTCCTTATGTGCACCTCCTGGATGGGGCAGCCCTCAGGAGCACTGAGAGAAATTTCCAGCTTCTGGGCAATCTTCCTCTAGGACTCCATCCTCTTGTCCAATTACCTTCTGGGATCTGGCAGGGATTAGGTCTGTTGAGTGTCTGATCAAGGTTGGGACTTTCCAGAACTCACAGTCCTGCATAACCAAAATAAAACAGTTCCTATGAGGTCCTTGCACCTCACAGGAATTAATTCTTGACAACTTTGCATGTCCCTCAGTCACCTGAGGGCATTTGGTTGCACAGACCAAAGGGTAGAGCACCTCTTATCTTCGACCTAGACTGGAGTCTGGGTTCATAATTTTCTGGGGATCTTTGCTGCCTACATGAATATTATACAAACACAAAGGAGACAGTGACACTTAGGAAACAAAAAATGACATGAGACAAAGAACAATTATCCAAGAGAAACAGAAACGTACCAACATAAGAATAACAATGCAGTTGGCTTTTCAGCAAATGCAAATGCAAACAAGAGCAGTAATGGGTTAGCTCAGCACTTCTCTGGTACCTACAGAGAGGCCCTGTAGGACCAAGATGAGAAAGCTCTCCCCACCCCGTTAGTGATTAAAAGGGTACCAAAATTGAAACCAAATAATGAGCACATCAGTCAAGCAAAAGAAGTAAATACTTGTTCAGCAAAAAACAGAGCTTAAGAAGCGGCCTCATTTGGCTTTAACATGCTTAACAGAAGGATGGCCATAAACAGAATAAACAGATTATTACCTGCTAGGAGAACAGAGATTGGTTCAGGTATTTTTGAAGCGTGAGGAAGTCATCAGTCATTCCATCTCCCTCAGAACAAATTGTGAGGTTATGGGGCCCTGGAATAACTAACGGGGTGCCTCCTCTATAATGCTTCCACTGATCTGGAGAGAGCAGGATTGAGGACTCTTTCCAAGTTTGGTGAAATTTCTCGCTGGAGCCACCAAATGTTATAGGTGGATTGGAAGAAACAATGCCAAAACGCAGGGAGGATTAGATTATGAGTCATTTATTGACGCCTGCCACTGAAAGCAGACATGTCCCAAACTGTGCCAAACAGATTGAGTAGTGGATCTTTTAAAGGTAAACATTACATAAGGTGTACAGTTTGATATATCTTGGCAAAACATATGATTAGTAAGGGGTAGTAAGGGGTACGGATGGTTACAGAATTCATGCAAATAGAGAGTTTCCAGGCACCGAGGGGCACAGGAATGTGGGTGTGTGGTATGATTATGAGAAGGTTGCATAAGGGGGTCATCTCTAAGCTAAGATGGAAAATCTATTACAAAATGAAGTCAGTTACTTATGTCAAGCAAGCTATTTCAGCAGACTATTAAAGATTTTGAAGATAGATATTTCATTATGATGGGTGTCCTAGTAACTGGGCCTCCTCCAAAATGGGTACCCTGATTACTAACCCTACTCGCTAATGGTGTTCCATTTCCTGTGTCTCCTCCTTAATGGATGTCCCAGTGAATCACCCTCCTTTGTAATGGGTGTCAAAGTTCCTGAGCCTCCTCAATAATAGCTGCTCCATTGATTGTGTCTTCCTTGTGAGGGGTATCCCTGAGACTTGTTCACTTTTGTGATGGGTGCTCATTGCTGCTCTTCTTGTGAAAATTTTGTCCAATTTATTGGTGCTTATTTGTGAAGGGTACCCCAGTGATTGGACACTTCTCTGATGCCTTCCTAAGTGACTGCCCCTTCTCTGTGGTGATGGCCCAGTGATTGGAACTCTCTGTGATGTGTTTCCCAATAACTGGCACTCCTCTGTAATGGGTACCCCAGTGATTAGCCCCTCTTATGTGGTAACTGTATCAATGAATGGCCCTCCCTTGTGATAGTTGCCTCAGTGACAGGCTCTCCAACCTAGTTGACTGGTTCTTATCTGTGATCAGTGTCTAGTAACTGGTCCTCATCCGTGATTGATAATCCAGTGAAAAGCCTCCTCTGTGATGGATGTCCCAGTAATTGTCCCTCCGCTGTTACAGGTATCACAGTGATTAGCCTCCTGTGTGATGGGTGACAAAAATTGTTTTCCTGTGTGATGGGTGACCAAAATTGTTTTCCTATGTGATGGGTGTCACAGTTTCTGGGTCTCTTTGTTAATGGGTGCCCCAGTCACTGGCCTTCCTCTATGAAGAGTATCCAAATAATTGGACCTCCTCCATAATCAGTGCTCCTTTGACAGGGCCTCCTATGTGGGTGGTGCTCAGTGGAAGTCCTTCTTCAAAATTGATGCCAAAATGAAGTGTCTTCCTCTGTGATTTCTGTCCCACTGACTGACTCTCTGTGAAGTGTGTCACAGGGTCTGGTTCTCCTTCATGATAGATGTCCCAGTACTGAACATCCTTTCTAATGGAATACCCCCGTGACTAGCACTCCTCTGTAAGAGATTCACCCATAACTGTACCACCTTTGTGAATGTTGTAACAGTGACCCCCCCTTATAATAAGGGCCACAATGATTACCCCTTCTGTGAAAAGCTTACCAGTGATTGGGCCTCCTCCATAATAGGTGCTTCGCTGACTGAGACTTTTTTGTGTCTAATGACCCAATAACAAGACTTTCTCCAAGTTGGGAGTCACAGTGAATAGCCCTTCTCTGTAATAGGTGCCCCAGTGACTGTCATCTGTGATGGATGTAATTGTGACTGGATCTGCTTTGTGACAAATTATTCAATGACTGCTTCCTCTGCAACTGGTGCTCCAACGGTTATCCCTTCTCTGGGTGGGGTGCCCCATGAATGGCCTGCCATTGTGATGGTTGGAACAGTGATTGGTCCTCCTCTATGGGTGCTCCAGTGACTGTCCTTTCTCTGTCTGGGGTATCCAGTGATAGGTCCTCCTCTGTGGAGGGTACTTGAGTGATTGGCCCTCTTCTGCTATTGCTGTGTCAGTGACAGATCCACTTCTGTGAAGAGACCCTCAGTGATTGTCCCTCTTCTGTTTTTCATGCATTGACTGGCTCTAATCTGGTTGTTGATTATGTGACTGGCTCTAATCTATACTCAGTGCCCCAGTAACTTGCCCTCATCAGTGATGGACACACCAATTACTGGTCCCATCTGTGATGGGTGACCCTGTGACAGACTCTCCACTATGAAGGGTTCTCCAGTGACCAGACTTCCTCTAAATCAGTGCTCCAGAGACTAGACCTCCTGTGATGTGTCCCCTTGACTAAGTCTATGTTACTGGCCCTCCTTTGTGATCAGTGCCCCAGTGATTGGCCCTCCTTCTAATAAGTAACCTAGAATCTGTGCCTCCTTTATGTTGGGTGCCTCAGGAACAGGCCCACCTCTCTGACATTTGTTTTAGTGACTTCTTGGCCACAAAGATGTGTGCCCAGGTGGCTAAACTCTTTTATGGATGTCCTAGTGATGGGGTCTGCTCATTGAATGGCTCTTCTTTGAGATCAGGGTGTTTGTGATTGGTCTTCCTCTATGATAGGAGTCTCAGTGACTGTGCCCCCTCTATGATAGATTACCTAGTGTCTAGTCTCTTTTAATAATGAATGCCTAAGCGATTAACCTTCCTTTGTGCTGGGTGCCCCAGACAAGTTCTCTCCTCTATGCTGGATGATGAAGTGGTTGTCTCTCCTCTGTGTTACTTGCACCGGTGACTAGACCTTAGCCATAATAGGTGTCCTAGTGACTGGTCCTTTCCTATTATGGGTGCATCAGTGACTGATCTACTTCTGTGATGGGTTCCAGTGACTGCTACTTCTTTGTTCTGTGTGTGCCAGTTATAGACCCTCTTTTTTGATTAGTGTTCCAGTGACTGAGTCTCAACCTTAATGGGGGCACAAATGCCTAGGTTTCTCTAGATCATTGCACCTGTAAAAAGACCTCTGCCGTCCAGGCTTGGTGGCTTAGCCTGTAATACCAGCACTTTGTAATACTGAGGCAAGTGAATTGCTTGAGATCATGGGTTCAAGGTCAACACAGGCAACTTGATGAGATCTCATCTCTGCAAGAAATTTTAAAAAATTAGGCTGGCATGGTAGTGCACACTTGTAGTTATGGCTACTTGGGCAGTGCACACCTCTAGTTCTGGCTACTTGGAAAGCTCAGGAAGAAATATCACCAGAGCCCAACAGTTTAACACTGGGGTGACAGTGAGCATGCCACTACACTCCAACCTGGGGAACAGAGTGAGATTTCAAATCAAAACAAAAAACAAAACAAATCAAAAAATGCTGTCATGTGTGCCCCACTGATAGGCGTTCCATTGTGATCAGTAATCAAATGATTGTCCCTTTTTCTAATGGTTACTACAGCAATTGAGCCGTCTTTGTGATGGGTGTCTCAGTGACATTTCCTCCTCTGTGACAGTAGCCTCATTGACACGGTGTCAACAGTGATGTATGCCTGGGTTAAAAAACTTCTGCTGTGATGAGTGCCCTAGGGACAGTACCTACTCTTATTGACTTCCCCAGTGACTGAATTCCTCTGTGATGAGTGGCCTCTGTAATTGGCATGCCTTTATGATAGTAGCCAAAGTGACTGTCCTCCCTCTGTGATGGGTGCCTCAGTGACTAGCCCTCATCCATAAATAATGACACAGTGACAAGTCCTCCTCTGTGCTGACTGCCCCAGACACTGTCTCTCCTTTGTAACGGGAGTCCCAGTGACTTGTTTTCCCCTGTGATAGTGTCAAAGGGGACTGAGTTTCCTCCATATTTGGTGCCACAGTGACTAGTCCTCTTTTGTGATGGATGCACCAGTGACAGGTCCTCCTTTGATATATATGTGGCAGTCATAGACTGTCCTCTGTGATTCCTGCAGCAGTTACTGTGCATCCCCCATAATGGGTGCCCCAGTGACTGGTCATTCTCCAATGTGGGTACCCCAGTGATTAAGCCTCCTCTATGATACATGGCCCAGTCACTGGCCTTTCATCATAATGATTTCTCCACTTACTAGCCCTCCTTTGTGAAAGTTGTCCCAATGACTGTCACTCCTCCATTATGGGTTGCCCAGTGCTTTGCCTTCCTCTGTTATGGGTGCCACAATGACTAGCCTTTATAAGTGTTGGGGATACCAGTGACTTGAAACTCTGTGAGGGGTTCCCCCATGACTGGTCCACTTCTGTAATGGGATCCTCAGTGATTGGTCCTCCTTTGTGATGGGTGACCCAGTTACTGACTCAACTCTGTGCTGGGTGCCCCTGTGATTAAACTTCATTTGTAATGGCTGTCCCAGTGACTGGTTATCCTCTGTTATGAGTGCATAATGACTAAACCCCTCTGTGATGAGTACCCCAGTGGCAAGCCCTCCTTTGTAATGTATGCTCAAATGACTAGCCCTCTTCTCTGAACAATGTACTAGTGACTGATACTTCTCTATGGTTGGTGCACCACTGAATAGCTTTCATCAGTATTCTCTGTCCCAGGACTGGGTTTCCTACATAATGGCATCCTCAGTTACTAGTCTTCATTCATAATGGGTGCCACAGTCACTATGCCTTCCCGGTTATTTATACTCCAGTTACTGATCTTTCTCCACAATTGATAGTGACCAGCCCCAAACCCGTGATGGATATCTCAGTGACTGGTTTCTTCAAAACGAGTCTGTCAATGAAAAGTCCTCTTTTGTGATGAGTGTCCCAGTGATTGGCCTCCTTTAATGATGTGAGTGCCAGTGACTGGCTCTCCTTAGTGATGGTTTTCCCAGTGACTGGCACAGTGACAGGAGCTTCCCTGTTATTAGTCCACAAAAACAAGCCCTCCCCTAAATTGTTCTCAGTGATTATCACTTATCAGTAAGGGGTGCCTCATGTGAGAATCGAACTCACCAATCAACTTTTAAGGTTGGACACAGAGACCTGAAGTGCAGCAGAAGGGACTTTAATAACAGTCTTGCAAATTGAGTGTCTGGTGTGCAGGCATACTCAGAGCAGTCACATCAAGCAATGTATTTTCTAGCTTACAGGGTCCTCTGGTTACTTGTTGACAAAAAACTGTGAAGTCATAATTTTTTTCAGATGTCTTCTAAGAGGTTTTTAGTACAAATAAGTCTAAAGTATTTGATACTATTTCATAAGAGGGTTTGAGTTTCCTCATGTCTGAGTAAGCACTGTTTCCTCAGTGTTGTTGTTACCATTACCTCTTTTATTCTAATGGGCCTTTAGTCACTACTTCTCTTCAGGATATGCCTCTTGGTGACATTAGCAGACTTTTCATTTTATGAAAGTGAATCTTCTATTGTCATTCGCTTCATGACTCTCCCCCTTTTTGATAGGTACCAGAGTGAATGGCCCTCCTCTGTCCTGTGTATCTAAGTGGTTGCCCCTTCTCTTTGATATGTGCTAAATAAACTGTCCCTAGTTTTTGATGGAAGCAACAGTGATTGACCCTTTTCTGTGCGGCCTGTACCAGTGACTGTCCCTCCTTTGTTATGGATGCCTATGTGACCAGCTCTCTTCTGTGTTTCGTGCTTCCTTGACTTTTTCTCATCTGTAATATGTGCCCCAGTTACTGTTCCTCTTCTATGATGGGTAACACAGTGACATTCATGCTCTGTGATGGGTGCCCAAGTGAGAGGACCTCCACTTTTATGGGTGTTTCACTGTGACAGGACTCCTCTGTGATGAATGCCATTGTGACTTGCTCTCTTCTTTGTTGGGTGTCTCAGTTTCCGAGACTCCTACATGATAGGTGGCCAAGTCACTAGTTCTCCTCTGTGAAGGGTATCAAAGTAATTGAACATCTTCCATAATTGATGCACCATTGTCTGGGCTTCCTTCATAATTGGTGCCCCAGTGATTGTTGTTCCTTCCAAATGGGTGCTACAGTGAATTGCCCTATTCTCTGATGGATGCTCCATTGACTGTTTCTTCTGTGATAGGTGCCTGAGTGACTGGGTGGTCTCTGTGATGTGTGCCCAGGTGACTAGCCCCTATGCATAATGAATGCCCCGTGACTAGCTCTCCTCTGTGATGCGTGTCACAGTCACGGGTACTTCTCTGTTATAGGTGCACCAGTGACAGGCTCTCCTTTGTGATTGGTGCCCCAATAACAGAGGCTTCTTCATAATGGGTGCCCCAGTAGCTAGTTCTTCTCTATTATGGGTGCCACAATGACTGAGTCACATATGTAATTGGTGCCATATTGATGGGCCTGCCACCATCAAAGTTGGCCCAATGACTAGCCCTCCTTTGTGAAGGTTGTCCCAATGACTAGTTCTCTTCCATAATGTATACCTGAGTGACTTGTTCTCCTCTGTAATGGATGACAAAATGACTAGCCCCTCTCTTTTGCGTTCATCACTGACTATCCATCCTCTATGAGGGTCATCGTCAAGACTATCACACCTCTATGTTGATTGTCCCAATGACTACCAACCTCTTTAATGGATGCTCCAGGGACTGCACCTCCTCTGTGATAGCTGTCCCAGTGGCTAGCCCTCCTCTGAGATGTGTGATCAGTGACTAAACCTCTGAAATGTGTGCCTTATTGACTGGCCCTCATTTGTGATGGGTGTCTCAGTGACTGTCCCTCCTCTGTGATGGCTGTTCCGGTAATTGGCCCTCCTCTGTGATGAATGCCCATTGACTACACTTTCTCTGTAATGGGTGCACCAGTACTGTTCCTCCTCTGTGATTGGTGCACCAATGACTAGCTTTTCACTGTAATTGCTGCCCTAGTGATTTGATCTCTTAAATAATGGGTGCCTCAGAGACTATTCATCTTCCATTATTGATGCCAAAATGTCTGAACCTCCTTGGTCATTTCTGTCACAGCAATGGTCTCTCCTCCATAATTTTTGCCCTGGGGACTAGCTTTCCTTTCTTAAGGTTGTCCTAATGATTGGCCTTCCTCCATAATAGGTGCCCCTTTACTTACCTTAATCTATTGTGGGTGTCACAGTGACTAGCTCTTCTCTGTGATGGGATTTTGGGTGTACCAGTAACTAAATCTCCTCTGTGAGGGGTGCCCCAGTGCTGGCCCACTTTGGTGATGGGAGCCTCAATGACTGGTTCTCCTTTGTTATGTGTGGTTAAGTCACTGACCCTTCACTGTTATGCCTGTCACAGGGACAGACCCCTCTTTGTGATGTATGTCACTGTTACTGATCCTTTTTCTGTGGTGGCTGTACCAATGACTGACTCTTCTTTGTGATGGGTACCCTGTTACTACACCTCCCCTTTGATGGGTTCTCCAGTGACAGGCACTCCTCAGTGATGCATGCCAAAGTGACTGGTCCACCACTTTGAAAATGCCCCAGTGACTGATTCTTCCCTCTTCTCAGTTCCCCAGTGACTAACTTTCCTCTGTAATTGCTGTCCCAGTACTGGGTTTCCTACATAATGGATGCCTCATTGACAAACCCTCCTCCATTATGAGTGCCACAGTCACTGTGTCTCCTCAGTTTTTTGTCCCAGTGACTGGACAATCTCCGTAATGATCACCTTAGTTACTAGCCCTCTTCTTTGATAGATGCCACAGTAACTGGCCTCCTCCATAATGAGTACCCCAATGACACGCCGTCCTTTGTGATGGGTGTCCCAGTGACTAGCCTTCCTCAGTAATAGGTGGGACAGTGACTGAACCTCCTTTGTGATGGTTGTCACAGTGATTGGCACTTGCCCATAATTGGTGCCACAGTGACTAGCTCTCCTCTTTTATAGGTGCCATAGTGACAGTCCCTCTTTGTGTGAGTGTCTCAGTGGCTAAACTTCTGTGATTTGTGCCCTCATGACCGGTCACCACTCTGAGGGGTGCCGTCGTGATTGTTCCTCCTATGTTATAGGTGCCTCAGTGACTAGATCTCTTTTGTATGCCTGCCCTAGTCATTGGTCCTCTTATGTAAACCTGTCCCAGTTTCTTGTCCTAATTTGTAATCAGTGCATCAGTGACTGGCCATCCCCTGTGTTTGGTGCCTCATTGATTGATACACATTTTTGGTCAATGCCCCAGAGACTGGTGCTCATCAATTATAGGTAATCCAGTGACTAGCTTCCTCTTTGCTTTGTGCCACTTCAGTGATGCTTTGCTGTGATGCTCTCTTCAGTGATGGGTGTCATAGTAACTGAGGCTTCTCTATAATGGTTGCCACAGGTACTAGTTCTCCATGGTAGGTGCCCCAGTGCCTGATCCTCCTCCATAAGGCATGACCCAGTGACTGGCTTTTCTCTGTGAAGGGTATTTCAGTGATTGGGCCTCTCTTATAATAGGTTCTCTATTGACTTTGCCTTCTTTGTGATTGGTGCCCTTCTCTGTGATTGGACCTTCTTCTTGACTGGTCTTCCCCCAAATTTGGTGCCAAAGTTAAGAGCTGCCCTCTGCTATAGGTGCTCTGTGACTTTCTCTCATGATGATAGATGTCACTTTTTCTGGGCTTCCTCTATAATGGGTTCCCAGGTGACTAACCCTCCACTGTGAGGGTGCCTCAGTGACAGTCTCTCCTCTATTATTGGCACTACAGTGAATATCATTCCTTGGTGTTAGGTATCAAGTGACTGGCCCTCCTCTGAGATGTTTATTTCAGTGACAGGCCCTCTTCTGTGATAACTTTCCCAGTGACTCAATTTGCTCTGATGGATGCCAGAGTTACTGTCTCTCCTCTATGTTTGATGTCTCATTGACTGACTCTGCACTGTGATCATTGTCTGGCTTCTCTATGTAATCAGTGACACACTGACCCTCATCTGTTATGGGTATATTTGTACTCACCTGGTCTTGATTACTGCCCCAGCAACTGTCTCCAATATGAGGAGTACCCCAGTCACTAGGCTTCCTCTGAGATTATTGTCCCAGGGACTAGACCTCAGTGACTGGGCTTTTTTTGTGATAGGTTCCCCAGTGATTGGTCCTCCTTTGTAATCAGTGCCCCAGTGATTGGTCCTATTTCTAATTGGTGCCTCATTGAATGGTCCTTCTTTTTGTTTGGTGCTTCAGCAACTGGCCATCCTCTGTGAAATCTACCTCTGTAGTTAGGTTTCCTCTGTGATGTTTGTTCAAGTGAAAAGTCATCCTCTGTCATGGATGGCTCTGTGAGTTGGTCTCCTAATGTGTGCCTTAGTGATTGCCTCTCCTCTGTGAGTTGTGCCCCAGTGATTAACCCTTATCCATAATAAATGCCTAGTGACAAGACCTACACTATGATGGGTTCCTCAGTGAATAGCTCTCCTCTAAAACATGTGCCCCAGGGACTGCTCTTTGCTATGATAGTTGCCCCAGTAACTGAGTCTTTTGATATTGAATGCCCCTTTGACTGAACCTCTGTTGTGATGAGTTTCCTAGTGAATGGTTCTCCTTTGTGACTGGTTCCTCAGTGACTGGATCTTCTTCATAATAGGTGGCCCAGTGACTGTCCACCCCAAATTATGGATGCTCCAGTGACTGTTACTCCTTCGTGATGCGTGTCCCATTGTCTGGTTTCTACCATATTGGTTACCTTATGACTAACCCTGCTCTGTGAATATTGTCCCAATGAATGGCCCTCACCCATAATGGGTTCCCCAGTACCTGGTCCTCCTCTGTTATGGGTGCCAGAGTGAATGGCCTTTTTCTGTGTAGGGTGTACCAATGAATAATCCTCTTATCTGAGGGATGCCCCCGTACCTGGCCTGATTCTGCTCTGGGTGCACCTTTCACTGGCCCTTCTGTGTAATGGGTATACCTGTGACTGACATTCTTCTATTATGGGTGCCCAAGTGACTTTTTCTCCTCTATATGGGTTCCCCAGTGATGTCTAATCTTCTGTGATGACTGTCCCATCCCAGTGACTGGCCATCATCTATGATGTGTGCCCATTGACTATACCACCTCTGTTATGAGTGCCCCAGTAAGAGACTCCTCTCTGTGATATGTGGCCCAGTTCAGATCCTCCTCTTTGAAAAATGACCCAGTGATTGAGCCTTCTATGTGATTGATGTCTCAATGACTAGCTTTCCTCTCTGATCACTGCCACAGTTACTGGATCTCCTACATAAAGTGTGCCTCAGTGACTAGTACTCTTCTATTATGGGTACGAAGATGACTGTATCTCCTCAGTGATATGTGCCTCCTCTGTGAATGTTGCCCTAATTACTGACCATCCTCCATAATGGTTGACCCTTCTTTGTGGTGGCATCACAGTGACTGACCCTGCTCTTTATGTTTGTTCCATTGATTGGCCCTCCTCTTTTATCAGTGCCACTGTAGCCAACCCTCCTCTGTGTGGGTGTCTCTGTGAGAAGCAGTCCTGTGTGAGGGATTCCTACATAATGGATCCCTCAGTAAACAGCCTTCCTTTCTTATGGGCATTGCAATGACTGTTCTTCCTCTGTGATCAGGGTTCAAGTAATTGACCAGATTCTGTGATGAGTGCCCCATTTACTGACCCCCTTCTGTGATATAGTACAAGTGACTGGCCCTTTTCTGTGATGGATGGCTCCATGACTGACTCTCTTCTGTGATAGGTGCCCCAGTGACAGGACCTCTTCTCTGATCATGGCATTCATCACTGGCTCTCCTCTGTAGTGTATGTCTCAGTGACTGTCCCTCCTTTGTGTTTGGTGCCTCATTGACTTGCCAGCGTCCAGTACTCCAGTAACTGGATTTTATCTTTAATTAGGGTTTAAGATAAAAGTCTTTTTCTGTTATGGGTACTCCAGTGGATGGTCTCCTCTTTGATGCCCCAGTGACTTGCCCTGCACTGTTATGGGAGTCCCAGTTTTTGGTCTCCTCTGTGATGGGTGCCCCAGTTACTGAATCTCCTCCATAATGGATGTCCTAGTGATTGACCTGCCTCCCTAATATCTCCCCCAGTTACTGGCTTTCTTCTGTGTAAGATGCCTTAGTAACCTGCTCTCCTCTGTGATCAGTGTCCCAGTGATTTGGCTTCCAACTAGTGGGTACTTCAGTGTCTGTCACTTTTCTGTGATAGGTGCTTCCGTATCTGTTCTTTCTCTGTGTTGGGTGTCCAAGTGACTTGCCCTCCTCTGTGATACATGCACCAGTTACTCGGTCTCTTCTCTGATGGGTGTTTTGATGGCTGACTTTCATCTGCTATAAATGCCCTAGTGACTGGGCCTCCTCTATAATGTTCATACAGTGAAAAGCCCTTCTCTGTGGGGGCTGCTTCAGTGACTGGCTCATCTATGTGATGAATGCACAAGTGACTAACAGTACTTTGTGTTGGGTGCCCCATTGACAGTGCTTTCTCCTATTTGATGCACTAGTGATTGGTCCTCCTTTGTGATTGGTGACTCATTGACTGATATGACTCTGTGATAGAAACATAAGTGTCTCCTCTGTTATATGTGCCCCAGTGACTAGCCCTTCCCTGTGATGGGTACCACACTGAAAGTATCTCCTCTGTTTCAGCTGCCTCAGTTACTGGCCCTCTTCTGTGATCAGAGCCCCAATAACTAAGCTCTCCTAATGGGTGTTCCTGTGCCTGGCTATCCTCTGTGAGTTGTGCCTCCATGACTAGACCTCCTCTGAGATGGGTGATCCAGTGACTAACTCTCCTCTGTGATGGGTGCCCTAATGACTGGCTCTTCTCTATGATGGTTGTGACAGTGATGAACTCTGCTCTCTGATGGGTGTCTCTATGATTTGAAGTCTTCTGTTATGGTTTCCCCAGGGACTGGCCTTCCTCTGTAATATATGCCACAGTGATTGCTACTTCTCTGTGATACGTGCCAGTTACTTGCTCTCTGTGATGAGTACCTTAGTGTCTGGCCCTCCTCTGTAATCTGAGTCCCTGTGATTTGCCCTCATGCATAATGAATTCACTAATGACAAGCCCTCCTCTGTGTTTGGGGCCCCAGTAATTGGTGTTCATCCATTGTAGTTGCCATACTGACTAACCTTTATCTGTGTTGGGTGTCCTATTTACTGGCCTTCCTCCATAATGAATGTCCCATTGACTGGTTCTTTTTGTGATAGGTGTCCCAGTGACTGGGAATCCTTTGTGGTGGGTGTCACAGAGACTGGGCCCCTTCATAGTTGTAACCCCAGTGACTGTACCAAATCTGAATAGGTATCCCAATGACTGACTGTCATCTGTGATGGGATATCTGAGAAAGTTATCCCAATGATTGTCATCTGGGATGGGAGCCTCAGTGACAAGTTCTTTTCTGTGGTGAGATTATAGTAACTGGACTTTCTCCATAAGTGCTGTTCCAGTGATTGACTCTCCTCTGATAGGTATAAAATGATGGCCTCCCCTATAATGGTTGTCCCAGTTACTGACCTTCTTATATGGTGCTTGCCCAGTTACTGGTCTTTTTTTGTAAAAATTTCCCCGGTGTCTGATGATCTTCTATGCTGGGTAAAACATTCATTTTGCCTCCTTTGTGTTGATTCCCCATTTTACAGAACTTTGGGAGTCCTATTGATTGAGCAACTCCCACTGGGGAACCCGGTGACTAGCCCACCTCTGATATGGGTTCCCCTCTGACTAGCCCTCCTCTACAATATGTGCCTCGGTGATTGGCATTCATCTTTGATTGGTGTTCAAGTAACTGCTCCAAATCCTTGATGGAAGATCCAATGTGTGACTATCCTTTGTGATGGGTTTCCCAGTGACTGGGATTATTCTGTTGTTGGTGCTCCAGACTGGCGCCTGTTCATAATGGTTGCCCCAGTGACTACTCTTAATCTGTGAGGGATGTCTCTCTAATAGTCCTTTTCTATAATGGGTGTCCCAGTTAGTGCTCCTCCTTTGGGATTGGTATCCCCTTTACTGGACATCCTTTTTGATAGGTGTCCCTGTGACTGGCCCTCTTCTGTAATAGGCATTTCAGACACTGAAAATGTCTCTATGTTTTTGCCCAAGTTACTGAACTTCTCCTGTGATCGGTGCCATATTGAAAGGTTAACTTCTATGTATAGTGTCTCAGTGACTAACCCTCCTCTGTTATGTGTGCCTTTTTGACTGGTCCTCCACCATGATGCTTGCCAGAGTGATTGGCTCTGCTTTGTGATGAGTATCACATTGGTTTCCCTTCATCTTTGATGAATGCCCTTGTGCCTGGCCTGTTATATGATGGGTACCACATTGACTGGCCCTCATGTGATGGTTGTCCCAGTGCCTAGCCCTTCTTCAAAACTGGTGTCTCACTGACTAGCCTTCCTATTTGATGAGTGACTAGTACTTTCCTTTCTCCAAAATAAGTACATCAATGACTCGCTCTCCCCTGTGATAGGTGTTCAGTGACTGGCATTCCTCTGAGCTTATTGCCTTAGTGACTAGGCCTCCTCCATATTGGGGCCCCAGTAAGTGACCCTCCTCCCTTGTGGTTGCCCCAGTGACAATCCCTCCTCTATGAATGGTGTCCCACTTACTCTGCTTCTTTCATTATGAGTGCACAAGTGACTGGGCTTATTTGTGATGAATGTTGCAATGACAGGGCCTCCTTCGTAATATGAGCCCCAGTGACAAGGCCTCCTCTGTGATTGGTGCATCAGTGATTGTCCTTCATATATGATGGGTCCCTAGTAACTACCCCTCCTCTGTGATGGACTTTCTCTATAATAATGTCTTCAGTGACAGGTACTTCTCTGTGATCAGTGTCCCTAGTGACTGGTCATCCTCTGATAAGTATTGTGGTGACTAGCCCATTTCTATGACATATGTCCTTGTAAATGGGTCTCTTTGAAAATGGCCTCCCCAGTGGCTACTCCTCTGTGATGGATGTCCCAGTTCTGGACCTCCTTCTTAATGGTTGTCCTACTGCTTGAACTTCTTCAATGACTGATGTCTTGGGGACTGTGCTTCCTTCAAATTGGGTGCCCCGATGACTAGCCCTACTCTGTGATAGGTATTCCTGTAACTGGGCCTCCTGCATAATTGGTGTCCCAGTGAGTAGCCCTCTTCTATGATAGGATCCACATTGACTGACTGTTCTCTGTGATGGTTGTCATACTGACTGCTTCTCCTCTGTGGTAATTGCTCTAGTGGTTGGGCCTTCTCTACTATGGGTGCCCATTGAAGACACCTCCTCTGTAAAAAATATCCCAGTGACTGATGGATATCACACTGATTTTTACCTCCTCTATGATGGCTGTCCCAGTTACTGACCCTCCTCTATGATCAGAGCCCAATTGACTGATCCACCATGATGGGTGCCCCAGTGACTGTCCAGCATCTTTGATGGGTGCCTAGTGACTGGTCCTTGTCTGTAATGTGTACTCATTAACTTGCTTTATTTGTGATGGGTGTTCCAGTTGTTTGTTCTCTTCTGTGATGGCCTATCAGTTACTGGCTCTCCTTTCTGATGAATGCATAAGTGAGTAGACTTCTTCCATAATGAATGACTAGTGACTGGATTTTCTCCTAAATATGTGGCTGACAACAGGCACATTATGATGGTTGTCCAGTGACAGACTCTCTTCTGTGTTGGGTATCCAAGTGACTGGCCCTCCTCTTCAATTGGTGACTCAGTGATGAGCCCTCATCCATAATGGATGACCTAGGGACTAGCCCTCCTCAGTGATGGGTGCTCCAGTGATTGGGTTTCCTCCATAATGAGTGCCCGAGTGTCTGGTTGTCCCTTAGTATGGGAACCCCAGGGTCTAGGCCTCATATATGATTGTTTTTCCAGTAGCAGCAACTCTTCCATAATTTTTGTCTCAGTGACACTCTGTGATTGGTATCCCACTTTTTTTGGCCTCATCAGTAATGATTGCCTCAGTTACTAACAAATCTTTGTGATGAGTGTCTTTTTGACTGCCCCTCCTGTGTCACATAACTACCTTTTTACATTAAAGGAAATACAAGTAATTGGCCTTTCTCCTGGATTTGTGCCTCAGCGACTGGCCCTGCTCTGTGATAATTGCCAGAGTGAACATTTCCCTTTTATGATGGAGAACCTATTGACTGGTTCTCCTCTGTGGTACTTACATTTGAGACTAACCCTCCTCTGTGACGGTGCCACAGTTAAGGTTCCTGATCTGTGATTGGTGATACAGTGACTACCATTTCTATGTGATGGGTGCCCTAGTGACTGACCATCCTGTGTGACCAGTGTCCCAGAGACTGGCCCTTTCCATTTACAGATTTGAAGTGACTGGTCCTGCACTGTAATGTTTGTCTCTGTGACTAGTCCTTTTCCATAATGAGTGCCCCATTGATTGACCGTTATCTTTTATTGGAGTCATACTGATGCTCCTCTGTGATGCGTGTCCAGTGACTGACAATTCTCTGGAATGGATGTTGCAGTGACTGGCCCTTCTCTATAATATGTGCTGCAGTGATTGGTACTCATTGGTGATGAATGCCCAGTGACTGGTGCTTCTCTGTGATTTTTGTCCCTATGATTGGCAGTCTTCTGTGTAGGGTTCTTTACTGACTTTCCCTCCACTGTGATCAATACCTCAGTAAACATGCCTCTGAGATTGTTGTCCAGTGACTGGCCTTCATATATGGTGGGTTCTCCCATGACATTTCCTAATCTATGATGGATGTCTCATTGACTGGGCATCCTCCAATTTGGGTGCCAGAGTGACTGGACATGCTCTGTGATGAATGCCCTAGTGACTGACTTTCATAAATAATGGGAAACCCAGTGACTTGCACATCTCTCTGATTGGTGTCCTAGTGCCTGACTCTCTTCTGTGATAGTGACTGTTGTGACTAACCCTCCACTGTGTTGGGTGTCTCTGTGATTTTCACCTCTGTTATGGGTTTTCCAGCGACCAGGCCTCCTCAGGGATTAGGTCCTGAGTGACTGTGTCTCTTCTGTGAATGTTCTTCTCATGTATTTAGTTTCTTGTATTTCTCATTGATTGGTCCTCCTCTGTGATCAGTGCACCCATTGGTGGCACTAGTCTTTAATTAGTAACCTAGTTTTTGGCCAACTCTGTGATGGGTACCCCAGTGATTTGTCTTCCATTGTTATGGCTGTCCCTGTGACTCATCTCCTCTGTGATAAATGACCCAGTGGTTTGCTTTCTTCTGTGATAGGTTTCTCAGGGACTCGCTCTCACCTGAGATAGATGGTACAGTGCTGAGCTTTCTGTATAACTGCTGCACCAATGATTGGGCTTCTCTGTAATAGGTCTTACAGTTAGTGGTCCTCCTCCCTAGTGACTGGCTGTCCTCTGAGAAAAATAACCCAGTGACTGAAACTCATCTGAGATGGATGCCCCAGTGACTAAATTTCTTCAATAATTGCTGCCATATCTAGTGACTTGGTCTCCTATAATTGGTGCCTCAGCAACTAGCCACAATTATGGGTGCCCCACTGACTAGGCCTCTTTAATGATTGATTCCTCAATATGCCCCTTCTCCATAATGGGTACCTACCCTAGTGACTAGCCTTCCTGTGTAATGAATGTTCCCATAATTGGGCCTCCACTATAATGGATTCTTCAGTGATTGGCCCTCCTCCATATGACTGACTCAGTCACTTGATGTGCTCTGTTACATGCTCTGTACTATGCATAACAGATGCCCCCATGACTAGACTTCTTCTGTGATGCTTGTTCCTCTTAATGAACATCCTCAATAATGAGTGTTCCTGTGAATAGCCCCACTTTGTGTTTCATGTCAGGGTTATTGGCCCTCATGTGTGATGGTCGCCTCATTGGTTTGTTCTCATCTAGGATGGTTGTACCAGTGACTAGCACTTCTGCAAAATTGGCACCCTGATTACTCACCATCTTCTGTGATGGGTGTCAAAGTGACTGACTTTCTCTTTTGATCTTTGTCACAGTGACTGAAGTTTCTCCATAATTCTGCCCTAGTGATTGACCCTCTTTTATTATGGGTGCCCCAGTGACCACATATTCTCTGACATTGGTGCCCTCCTTCATGTTTGTCCTAGTGACTAGTCCATTTCTGTGATGGGCGTTCCACTTACTGAAACTCTTTCTTAATGTGCAACAGAGATTTGCCCTCTTTTGTAATGCATGTACATATGACTATGATTTCTACATGAGTTTAGACCAAGTTACTGGCTCTCCCCTGTGATTGGTGCCCCATTGACGGGTTATCTCCTGTAATGGATATCACAGTGGATAGCCCACTTCTTTAATGATTGTCACAGTGACTGATCCTCCTCCATGATGGGTTCTCCAGTGACTGCCCCTTTTCTTTATGATTGGTCCTCTTCTGTGATGGATTTCCAGTGACTAAACCTATCTACTCTCTGAATTTCACCCTAGGGACTTGCTCTCCTTTGTGATGGATGTCCCAAGGACAGGTCCTTCTCTGAGAAATATGTTCCAGTGCTTGATCCTTCTCTGTGACTGGTGCCCCATTGACTAGCGATCCTTTTTGATCACTGTTCCAGTGACTGGGTCTCCTATATAATGGGATCCTCAGTGACTACTTCTCCTTCGTTATGGGTGCTTCAGTAATTGCCTTCTCTGAGATTGGTGACCAGCACCAGATTTTCTTCTATAATGTTTGTTCCAGTGACTAACCCTCCTCTGTGATTGGTGTTCAACTTACTGAGCCTCTAACATAATGAGTACTCAGTGAATTACCCTCTTTTGTATTGAGTGTGTCGGTGACTGGGCCTCCCCCATGAGTTGTGCACAAATTACTGAGTCTCCCTTATTATTGGTGCCCCAGTGACTAGCCTATATCTGAGATGTATCCTAGTAACTGGGTTGCCTCCAACATGGATGGCCCATTGAATAGCTTTATTTTAAGATGGTTGCCCATTTTATGGACTTTCTCCATAATGGAGTTCTCCACTAACAGACCATTCTCTCTGACTGGTGTTCCAGTAACTTGTTCTTCTTTGTGATTGTTGCCTCAGTGTCTGCCTATCATCTCTGTTTAGTGACTTATTGACTGGCCCTACTGTGTTACCTGTGCCCCAGTGATGACTATTCTCTGTAATTGGTGTCCCAGAGACTAGTCTTCATCTATGATGGGTAACCGAGTGACTAGTACTCAACTGTAATCAGTGCACCAATCACGAACCTCTGTGACGGGTGTCCCAGAGATTGGGCCTCATCCATAATAGAAGCGACATTGATTGAACTTCTTTCATGTTAGGTGCCACAGTGATTGGACTTCCACCAAAATCGGTGTCACAATGAATAGCCCTCTTCCATGATGACCACCCCATTCACTGACTCTCACTCTGTGATGAGTGTCACAGTGATTGACTCTCCTTTGAGATAGATACCACAATGACTGGGCCTTCTTTGTAATGGGTGCTCTATCCTTCTTCTGTGAAGAGTTCCATTTGACTTGCTCACCTCTGTTATGGGTGGCCCAATGACTGGCCCTCATATGTGATGTGAATCAAGTGACTTGCCCTTTTCTGTGAGGGATGTCCCAGTGACTCATCCTTTTCTGTATGGATGGCCCCAGTGATTGGCACTCCTCTGATATTGAATCCCAATAACTAAACCTCTTTTGTGATATGTGCTTCAGGAACTGGTCCTCCTCTCTTATGGGTGCCACAGTGACAAACCCTTATCTGTGAAAAGGTCCCAGTGATTAATCCTTCCCTGTAATTGTTGCCCTCAGTGACTAATGTTTCTTTGAAATCACTGCCCCAGTTATTGAGTTTCATGTAATGGGTGCATCTGTGACTACCACTCCTTAATTATGGGTGCCACATAGTCTGTGCCTTTTCAGTTATTTGGGGCTTAGTGTCTGGCCCTCTTCCATAATGTGTGCCATAGTGACTAGAGTTCCTCTGTCATGGTGTCTCAGTAAATAAGCCTCCCCCACAATGGGTGCCCCAGTGACATGCCCTTTTTTCTGATTGGTGTCCCAGTGACTTGCCCTTATCCATGATGAGTGCCTCAATGACTGGTCCTACTTTGTGATGGTTGTTTCTGTGACTTGCCTTACTCCATATCTGTGCCCCAGGAAATACCCCTTTTATGTTTTGCTGCCACAGTGAAAAGCCCTTCTCTGTGTGTTAGTCTCAGTGACTAACCCTGCTCTTTGAGTCGTGCCATTGTGACTGGCCCAATTATGTGCTGAAAACCTCAGTGGTGAGCCCTCTTAAGTTATAGGTGCTATAGTGACTGTCCCTCCTCTGTGGTGAGTGACTCACTGAGTGATCTTTTTCTGTCATGGTTGCTCCAGGATCTGACCCTCTTGTATTATAACTGCCCCAATAACTAATTCTCCTCTGTGATGGGTGCCCCAGTGATTGCACCACCTCTGTGATAGAGTCTCCAGTACCTGACTCTCTTCTGTGATAGGTAGAATAAGGACTGTCCCTCCTCTGTGTTTGGTGCCTCATTGACTGGTCCTCCTCTGTGATTGGTGTTCCAGTGACTGACTGTCCTTTGTAATTGGTGCCCCAGTGACATGCCTTCACCTATGATGTGTACTCCAGTAACTTGCCTCCTCTCTAAATGGTGCACCATTGAATTGCTCTTTTCTGCGATTGTTACACCAGTGACTGGCCTTCCTTCTAAATACATGCCCTGTCATTCGCATTCTATTGTAATCCTTGCCAGAGTCAGTACCTCCTCTATAATGGTTAACACAGAGACTGGCCCTCCTCTGTGATGGGATTCCCAGTGACTGGGCCTCCTCTGTAATATATGCCCAGTGTTAAACCCACCTCAGCGATTGGTGTCTCAATGAATGGCCATCCTCCAAAGTGGATTCTTCAGTGATTTATCTGTATTGGGTGCCATAATGACAGCCCCTTCTATGATTGCTGCCCCGATGACTGGCTCTCCTCTGTGATTAGCTATCACTGATACCCTCCAAAGTGTTTGGTGCTTCATTGACTGGCTTTCCACTGAGATTGGTGCTCCAGTGACTGGATCTCCTTTGTCATTGGTGATACAGTGACCAAACTTCATATGTGATGGATGACCCTGTGACTGACCTTCTCATTGTTGAATGCCCCAGAGACTGGCTCTCCAAAATGATACATGCCCCAGTAACTAGGCTTCCTCTGTGATTGCTGTTCCAGTGACTGGGACTTGTTTATGAGGTTGCCCAGGTGTCTGACACCACTTTGTGAGCAGTGATTGACCCTCCTTCTAATGGTTGCTTAAGTGGTTGGGTCTCCACTGTAATGTGTGTCCTAATAACTAGCCCTCCTCTGTGATGGATGCCCTAGAGACAGGGCCTTCTTCTAATGGGTGCCCCAGTGATGGGTTCTACTCTATGATAGTTGCCTTTTTGACTGGCTCTTTGGTGTAACTGGTGCCTCTGTGAATGTGCCTACTTTGTTTTGAGTGTCCCACTGACTCGCTCTCATCAATAATGGATGCTCTAGTGACTGGTATTCCTCTGTGCTTAGTGTCCTATTGACAGGCTGTCTTCTGTGATGTCCCAGTGAGTAGAACTCCTCTGTGACAGTTGCCTCAGTGACTGGGCCTATTACATAATTGGTTCCCAAATGACTGGCCCTCTACTGTGATGAATGCCTCTGTGACTGGTTCTCCTCTATGATAAGTGTATCAGTGAAGGGTCCATATTTGTGATTGGTTCTCAGCGATTGGGCCCACTCCATATTAGATGCCCTAGTGACTGACTTTCATCCATTATGTGTTCCTTAGTAACTGGGGCTCATTTTGATTGTTGCTGCAGTGACTGGCCCTCCCTTTGCCATATTGTTTGCCACAGTGACTACTCCTCCTCTTTGATGGGTGTGTTGGTCACTGGGTCTCCTCTATTTTAGGTGCCTCAGTAACAAGACCTCATCTTTTTTGGGTGCTTTAATATCTGGCCATCCTCTGGGATGGGTGACCCAGTAAATAGACCTCTTCTCTGATGAGTGTCCCAGTAACCACGCTGCCTCCAATATGGTCCAATATGAGCACCCCAGGGACTAATCCTCCCCTGGGAAGAGTGTCCCAGTGATTCACCCTTTTCCATAATAGGTACTATATTGACTGGACCATCTTTGAGACTGCTGCTCTAGTTACTGGTCTTTCAATTTGGATGTCACAGTGAACAAACCATTTGTGTAATTGGTGCCCCAGTGACTGCCTCTTCTTTGTGGTGTGTGGTCTAGTGACTGTCTTTTCTCTGTAATAGATGATCCAGTGACTGGTCCTTCTTTATAATGAGTGGCCCACTGACTAGCCTTCATCTGTGATAGGTACTTAAGTGAGTGAACCTCTTCTCTTATGGTTGTTTTTTGTCTTGATTTTCTCTGTGATGGGTGCCTCAGTGACTGTCTTAACTTTGTGTTTGGTGCCTCATTTTGTGTATCTCCTCTGTAATCAGTACCCCAGTGACTGGCTTTCCTCTGTTATCACTGTCCCAGTGACTGGTCCTCATCTATGATAGATGCCTGAGTGTCCTCATTTGTGATAGATGACAGAGTGTCCCCTGTCATGTGTTCCCAGGTGAATAGACTTCTTCTGTAATGAGTAACACAGCGACTAGTCTCCTCCTAATGGGTGTCCCAGTGATTGACTCTCCACTGTAATGGTACCTCTCTGATTATCCCTCCCCTGTGATAAGTGACTCAGTGACTATGACTCTTCTGTGATGGGTGCCCCACTGACCAACCCTCATCCATAATGGAAGCCCTGTTGAATTGCCCTCCTCTGTGCTGGGTGCCCCAGACATTGGTTCTCCTCTGAACTGGGTGTCCCAGTGAAAGGTTCTCTTCTGTGTTAGTTGCCCCAGAGATTGTGCATACTCCATTATGGGTGATCTAATGACTATCCCTCTTCTCTTTTGGGTGCCCAGTGAATAACACTCCTCTGTGAATTGTGCCCAATAACAGACTGTACGTCATAATGATTGTTCCGTGACTAGTTCTCCTTTGTGAAGTTTGTCCCAGTGACTGGTACTTCTTAATAGTTGTCCCAGTCTGGCCTTTTTCTGTTATAGGTGCTTCAGTGAATAGGTTTTTTGGTGATGGGTTCCCCAATAACTAGACTTGCTGTGTGAAGGGTGTCACAGTTACTGGTTCTCTTCTTTGAGGCGCTGTCCAGTGGCTAGCTTTCCTCTGTAATCGCTGCCTCAGTAACTGGGTTTCCTATATATAGGGTGGCACGGTGACTGGCCATCATTCATAATGGGTGCCCTAGTGACTAGCTCTTCTCTTTGATCAGTATTACATTAACTTGCCTCCTCCACAATGGGTTTCCCAGTGATAAACTCTCTTGTGTGATGGGTGTCCCAGTGATTGGTCTTCCTCTATGATGAGTATCCTATTGAAAAGTCCTCCTCTGTAATAGTTGACTTTCCTCCTCCATTTGACACTCCCTCCGCTATATGGGTGCCCCAGTGACTGATTCACTGTTGTTATTGGTGCCAGAGTGTCAAGCCCTCCTCTGTGTAGCCAGGTGTCTCAGTGACTAGTCCTCTTCTTTTAGGGGTTCCACCATGACTGACTGAACTTCAACATGGGTGCTTAGTGATGAGCCTTTCTCACTTATAGATGCCACAGTGATTGTCCTTCCTCATTGAATGGGCCTTACCTGTGATGGTTGCACCAGTAAATGGCCCTCTGCTGTTATATCTTTCCCAGGTATTGGCCCTCCTCTGCGATGGGTAACTCAGTGACTGACTGTCCTTTGTTATAGGTGCCCCTGTTACAGGACCACCTCTGTAATCAGGGCTTCAGTGACTGTCTTTCCTTTGTAATTGGTGACTCACTCAGTGGCCTTCCCGTCTGATTGGTGCTCCTGTGAATGAATATTTTCTGTGAGTGGTGACCCATTGAATGGAATTTATCTTTGATGGGTGCCTCAGTGACTGGCCCTCATAGATTTCTGGTTGACCAGTGACTGTCTGTCATCTGTGATGGCTGTCTCAGTGACTGGTCCCCTCTGTAATGAGTACCCCAGTGACTGGCACTCCTCTTTTAAGGCTGTCCAAGTGATTGACCCAAAAGCATAATAGGTACTTTATTGATTGGACCTCAATCATTATAGGAGTCCCAGTGGCCAGTCTTCCTCCAAAATGGGTGCCACTGTGAATAATCCTTATCCATGATTACTGCCTATGGACTGGCTCTCCACTTTTATGGGTTCCATAGTGACTGGTTCTTGTCTGTGATAGATGCCACAGTGACTGGTCTTCCTTTACAATTGAAACCCAAATGACAAGCCATCTTCTGTGAGTAACTCATCATTGACTGACTCACTTTTGTGATGAGTATGCCCCAATGACTAGTTCTCCTGTGTTATATGGACCCTAGTGTCTACCCCTAATCTGTGTTGGAGCCGCAGTGACTGACCCTTCTCTGTGATGGATGCCCCAGTGTCTTGTCTTTTTATGTATGATTGTCCCAATAACTGCTGTTCTTCCCTCAGGTGAGAACTGACTACACTTCCTCTGTTACAAGTGCCCTGCTGCCTAACTCTCCTCTGTCTTGTGTGTCTCAGCTACTGATGCTCCTTTGTGAAAACGGATCCAGAGATTTATCCTCTTCTGTGGTCAATGCCACAGGGACAATTTTTCCTCTTTGATTGCTACCCCAGTGAATAGGTTTCCTACATATTGGGTGCTCAGTGACTACCCCTCCTCCATTAAAGGTTTCACAATGTCAGTGCTTCCTCAGTAATTAGTGCCCCAGTGACTGGTCCTCCTCCCTAATGGGTGCCCTAGTGACTAGACCTCCTCTGTGATGGATGTCCCAGTAACAGACATCTCAATAATGTGTGCCTAAATGAGAAACACTCCCACGTGATGGGAGTCCCAGTGACTAACCTCCTCAATGATGGGTACCCCAGTGTCAGACCTTCCTCTGTGATGGTTGTCTCAGTGACTTTCCTCTTCCAAAATGAGTCTCCCAGTTACTGGTACCTCTCTGTTATCAATGACACAATGACAAGTCTCCTCTGTCTGGGTGTCTTAGTGACTAATCTTCAACTCTTAAAGTTGCTCCAGTGACTGACCCTCCTCAGTTATGGTGCCCAAGTGACTGCCCTTCCACTGTGATGAGTGCCCCAGTGACTTGTCCTTCTCTGAGATGGGTGCCTCAATGACTGATGATCTTCTGTGACAGCATACCAGTGACTAGCCCTCTTCTCTGATGGGAGTGTCATTGACTGGCTTTCCTTTGTGATGGGTGCTTCAGTGACTTGGCCTTCTAAGTGATTTTGACTCCAGTGACTAGCTCTATTTAGTAATGGTTGCCTCAGTGTCCACCCCTCCTCTATGTTGGTTGCTTCATTAGCTGACCCTCCTCTGTAATCTTTGCTCCGGTGATTGGATCTCCGCTGCAACTGCTGCAAAAGTGACTGACCCACATCTTTGATGGGTGCCCCAGTTACTGGCCTACTCTGTGATGGATGCACCACTTACTGACCCTTCGCTGTTATGGGTTTCTCAGTGACTGGCGTCCTCTGTGATATGTGTGCCAGTTAATTGGTCTTATCTGTTATGGTTGCCCAAGTCACTGCTCCCCTCTTGAGGAGTGCCCCTAATTAGGCTTCTTTTATGTTTGGTGCCCCGGTGACTAGCCCTCTTGCAAGATAGGTTCCCCAGTGACTGGTTTTCTTCTGCACTGGGAGTTCCAGTGACTAGCCCTCCTTCATATTGTGTGCTGAAGTTACTAACTCTCCTCTGAATTGGTGTCCTAGTGACTGGCCCTCCTCTTTGTTAGGTGCTTTAGTGGTTGAACCTCCTTCATTATGGGTCCTCCAGTAACTGGTTCTTCTATGTGATGAGTGACTAGATGTCTAACACTACTCTGTGATGTGTGACCCTGAGACTGATCCTCCTATATGATGGGTGTTTTATTGACTCTGGACTTCTGTTATGAGTGCCACAGTGACTGGTTTTTCTGTATAATGGGTAACCGACTGGTAAACCCTTCTCTGTGATGGGTGGCACAGTGGTTGGGACTTCACTGTGAAGTGTGCTCCAGTGACAGGTCCTCCTAGTGATTGATGCTCCAGTGACTGTGATTTCTCTGTGATGGATGGCCCATTGACTGGCAAATTCTGTGATGGGTATCCCACTGACTAGCCCTCTTGTGATCGGTGCCACAGTGACTAGCTTTCCTTATGATGATTGCACTTGTGACTGAGTCTTCTCAAAAATCGATACCCTGGTGATGCCCTCGTGTATGATGGGTGCCCCAGTGACTGGCTCTTTGCTGTGAAAAATATCCCAGTGACTGATCCTCCTCTGTAATGTGTGCCCTAGTGACTAGCTTTCCTCAGTGCCCACTGCCCCCTGACTGAGTCTTCTACATAATGGGTACCCAAGTGATTATCTGACTTCCATTATGGGTACACTATTTACTTGACCTCCTCAGTGATTAGTGCCCCAGTACTGGCCCTCCTCCATAATGGTTATCCTAGTGATTAGTCCTTCTCTGTGTTGGGCATCCTAGTAACAGGGCGCCACAGTGACTGGTCCTCTTCCATTATGGATGCCCCAATGACTGGGCCTCTTCTGTGTTTGGTGTCCCATTGACTGGCACTTCTCCAAAATAGTTGCCTCAGTGTCTACCTGGTCTCTATGATGTGTGTTTTGCTTAGTGGTCCTCCTTCATAATGGGTGTCCTAGTGACTGACCATCTTTTTTGATGAGTATCCCTGTGACTGAGAGCCCTTGTGACTGGGCCTTCTCCATAATGTGTGCCCCAGTGAGTGCTCCTCTTTGGTGGTTTGTGCCCCAGTGACTGCTCTACAATACAATGAGTGTCTCAGTGACTAGTTTTGCTCTGTGATGTCTGTCTTGGTGTCTGGACCTTTTCCATTTGGGGTGCCACATAGATTGTGCCTCCTCTGCTCTGGGTGCCCCAATGACTTGTCCTTGGATGCCCTAGTGACTAGCTCTGCTCTGTGCTAGGTTCCCCAGTAACTGACTCTCCTCTGTGGTGTTGTCCCTATAACAGACTCTCCTCAATAATGTGTGCCCCAGTGCTGGTCATCTTCTATGACATTTCACAGTGAATTATTTATTCTGTTATGGGTGCATCAGTGATAGGCCCTCCTTTCTTATTGATGTCCCAGTGAATGGGCCTCCTCCATAATGGGTGCTGTAATGATAGGTCCTTCTCTATTTTGGGTTTCCCAGTTACATATTCTCCTCCATCATTATGTACCAGTGACTGGCTCTTCACCATAATGATTGCCCCTATGACCAGTCCTTGTCTGTGAAGTTTGTCTTAATTACTGATCCTCCTTCTTAGTGGGTGCCCCAGTGAATAGCTCTCATCTGGGATGGGTGCCCCAGTGTCTAGCTTTTATGTAATATGGGTGCCACAGTGACTGTCTCTCCTCTGTTATAATTGCTCTGGGGACTGATCTTTGTCTGTGATAGGTGTCCCTGTGAATGGTCCTTTTCTGTACTGGCTGTCAAAGTGACTGGATGTCCTCTGTGATGGGTGCATAGTGATTAAACGTTCCCTGTGATGGGAGCCACAGTGATCGACCCTTTTCTGAGGTAGCTGTCCCTATGATAGAATATTGTCTTTTATTTGTGCATCAGTGATTTTGTGACCTCTATGGTATATCCCCAATTTATGGGCCTCTACTGTGATCAGGACAACAGTTACTGCCCTTTCTCGTGTTTGGTACCTCAATGACTGGCCTTCCCCTGAGACCTGTGCTCCAGTGTCAAGCTTCCCTCTGGAATTGATGTCCCAGTGAGTGGCACCCATCTGTCATGGGTAGCACAGTGATTAGTCTTCTCTGTGATGGGTGCCCCAGTGGCTGGCCTCAACTTTTATGGGTGACCAAATGACTGGCTTCCTCTGAGACCAGTGTTCCAGTTACTGGGACTTCTTCATTATTGATTTCTCTGTGACTAGCAAACCTTTGTAATCGGTGCCTCTTTGACTGGCTGTTGTCTGTGAAGGGTGTCCCAGTGACTGGCTTTTCTCTGTTATAGATGCTCCACTGACTAATCTTCCTCTATAATTGCTGTCCCAGTGACAGACACTACTCTTTGAAAAATGTTCTGGTGACTGATCCTTCTCAGTGATGGATGCCACAGTGATGGGTGACAAAATGAAAGTCACTTCTTTGTGAAATATACTAAAGTGACTGATATTCTTCCGTGACGTTTGCCCCAGTGAGTTACTTTCCTCTGTGGTCACAGCAACAGTTACTGAATCACCTACATAATGGGTGCCCTAGTGACAAGCCTTCCTCCATTATGGGTGCCCCAATGACTGATTATCCTCAGTGATTCATGCCCAAGTGATTGGCCTTATTCCTTAATACAGCCCTAGTGAAAGTTCTTCTTTTTTGATGGGTGTTTCAGTGAGTGGACCTCCTCCATTTTATGTGCTTTATTGATGTTGCCTCCTCTTTGATTTGTGTCCCCAGTGACTGGCCATCCTCTGTGATTGGTGCTTTAATGACTAGTCCTTTCTTGGGTAGTGTCCTCCTAACTGGGACTCATCTTAAACGGGTGCCCAATGCCTAGTCTTCTGTGATGGGTGTATAATTTTATTGCCCTCCTACATAATAGGTGCTTTATTGATTGGGCTTCCTTCATTAATGGCACCCCAGCAACTTTCCTCCTTCAAATTGTGTACCACAGTGAATATCCCTCCCATATTATTGGAGATCAGTGTCTGACACTTCTCTGTAATTTACGTCTCAATGACTGACTCTTCTCGGGGATATATGCCCAGATACTAAGCCTCCTGTACATAGGTACCCCATTGACTAGAATTACTTTGTGAAGTGTGCCCCTGTGATGGGCTCACCTTTGTAATGGGCACCCAAGTAACTTGGCTTTCTCTCTTATGGATACTCCAATGACTGCCCTCCTCTGGGTTGGTTGCCCAGTGATTGGCCTCTCTGTATGATGGGTGCCCAGTGACTGCCCCTATTATGTGATGGTTTTCCCAGTAAATAATCCTCCTTTGTAAAACTTCTTCAGTGATTGTCCCTCCTTTTTTTGGTGCCTCATTAACTGGCTCTCTTCTTTAATCAGATCAGTTCCCCGGTGACTGACCATCATCTGTAATGGGTACCGAGTGATGAGCCTCCTCTATGATGGATGTTCCAATGACTAACCCTCCTCTGTAATGTCTACCTTTGGAACTAGATATCCTTTGTGATAGATGCCTTAGTAAATGTAAATCCTATGTGATGGGTGCCACAGTAAGTAGCCCTCATCCATTAGGGATGCTTTAGTGACAAGCTTTTGTCTGTGAGTGGGTCCCCAGTGACAGGTTCTCCTCCATAATGGCTACAACTGTGACTGGTCCATTTCTATTATTGATGGCCCAGTGACTGTTCCTCTTGGGGGATATGTTCACGAGTGGTAGGGCTTCGTTTGTGACTGGTGCTTTGATGACTGGGTCTCCTCCATATGGGTAACCAGTTAACTACCTCCTCCATTATGTGTGCCTCAGTGACTGGGCCATTTTTGTGATGGGTGAACAAGGTACTAGTCTTCCACCATAATGTTTGCCCCAGTAATAGCTTTCCTCTGTAAATGTTTTGCCTCTGTGAGGGTTGACTCTCCCCTATAAAGTTTGACTGGTACTCCTATGTTATGGGCGCAACAGTGTCTAGTCCTCCTTTGTTATAGGTGTCTCAGTGACTTGTCCTTATCTGTGATGGGTGCCCCCATAACTGGCCTATCTCTGTGATGGGTGTACCAGGACTGGTTCTCTTCTTTGATGGGTGACTGCCCTTGCTCTATGATGTGTACCCAAGTGACTGGCATTCTTCTGGGATTGGTGTCTCAGTCACTTGCTATCTTCTGTGATGGCTGTCCTGTGACTTGCTCTTCTCTGTGATTGGGGTCTCTCTGTTTGGTGCCTACTATACTGGCCCTCTTTTGTGATCAGAGCTCCAGTGACTTGATCTGTCATTGGTGCCTCAGGAATTGTCCTCATCTGTGACAGTTACCACAGTGATTGGTCTCAACTCAAATGGGTACCCCACTGACTGGCCTTCTCTGTGGTGGGTGCATTATTGACTAGCTTTCTTCACTTATGGTTGTTGCAGTGACTGGTTATTCTTTGTGATGGGTGCCACAGTGACTGGTCATCCTCTGTCATGGGTAGCCCAGTGATTGACCCTACTCCACAATGGGTGTTCCAGTTACTGGCTCTCTTCTGTGATGGGTGTCTCAGTGACTAGCCCTCTGGGACCCATCAGTCCCAGAGACTGATCCTCATAGAGGAGAGACAGTCACTAAGGCACACAACACAGTAGAAGGGTACTCTCTGGGGCAACCATCAAAAGAGAGCAAGTAAATGGGTCACCCATCACAAATTATTGGCAGTCATTGAGGCACAATCACAGATGAGGGCCAATCATTGAGACACCCATCATCTAGGAGGGCCAGTCTCTGGAGCACCTAATTAGAAGAGGCTCACTTACTTGTGTTCCAATAAAAAGAAGGTCTTTCACTGGAGCATCAATCACAGAGTAGGGAATGCCATTAGGTTCCCATCACCGAGTATAGCCAGTCCCTGAGACACCTATCACAGAGGATATCCAGTCCCTGAGGCCCTAATCATAGAGCAGGCTGAGTCACTGGGGCACCCTTAGAAGGAGGGTCAAATACGGGGGAACTGATAACAGACAATGTTTAGTCACTGATGCACACATCACAAGGGAAGCCTAGTCACTTGGGAACCAATCACAGAAAAGGCCCAATTGTGAGGCAGACTTTACAGATGATGGGTAGTTGGTGCACAACCTATTACAGAGATGAGCCAGAACCTGGGGCACTCACTTTGAAGGAGGGTCAGTCCTGGGTTTCCCATTACAGATTTGGAGTAGTCTCTGGGGCAAGCACTATGGAGGAGACACAGTCAATGACACGTTTATCACAGAAGAGGCCTAATCACTCAGGCATCTGTTGTCGATGAGGGCCAGTCGCTAGGGCACCCACCAGAGAAGAAGGCTTAGTCCTGGGGCACCCATCACAGAAGAGACCCAGTCACTTGGGTCACCATCACAAAGAAGGACAAGTCACTGGGGCCACCATCAAAGAGGAGGATGAGTGACTGGGGTGCTTAACTCACAGGAGATCAAATCACTGGGGCACACATCATAGAACAGAACCATCACTGAGAAAGTCATCGCAGAAAACAGCCTGTTATTGGGGCACTTATCATAGATGAGGGTTAGTCACTGGGGTACCTTTAAAAAAAGTGGGAAAGTCACTAGGGAACCCACCATAGATGAAGGCCAGCGACTTGACCAACTATCACAGAGGAAAGCCAAACTAGGTGATACCCCTTTTAATGAAGGACTTGTCACTGGGACACCCATCACAGCAGAATGCTAGTCACTGTGGCATTCATAATAGAGGAGGGCAAGTCACTTAAGACTCCATCACCGAGGAAGCCAGTCACTGGGGCACCAATAACAGAGATGGGCTAGACACTGAACCATCCATCAGAGAGGAGGACCATCTCTGGGCCAAACATAATAGGAGCGCTAGCTACAAGGACACAAGGGAGACCAGTCAATGGGTCACCAATTATGAAGGAGGACCAATCACCCTCAAAGAGGATGGCAGGTTACTTAGACACCCATCACAGGTAAAGGTGAGTCAGTGGGGTACCCATTTTGGAGGACAGCCAGTCACTGGGACACCCAGCACTGCAGTGGTCTAGTCACAGATGGTCACATTATGGAGGAGGTGCAGTCATTGAGACTCCCAGTGCAGAGGAGGGACAGTCACCGGATCTCCCATTAACAAGGAGGTCCAGACACTGGGAAAAGCACAGTAGAAGGCTAATCACTGGTCCATCCTCACAGAAGAGAATCAGTTTCTGTGATACTCATCACAGTGGATGACCAATCAGGGGCACTCATCAAAGAGGAGAGTCAGTCACTAGGGTAGCATCACAGATTAAACAATTCACAGATACAACCATAAAAGTAGAAGGAAAGTCACTGGGGTAACCAACACAGAAGATGCCATTCACCTGGGCACACATGATAGAGGAGAGCCAGTCACTAGGACACCCACCACAAAGTAGAGCCAATCACTGAGGCATACATCACAGAGGAACAGTCAGTGAGGCACCCATCACAGAAGAGGGTCAGTCATTTTGGCATACATTAGAAGGGCTCAGTCACTGAAGTCCTGATCACAGAGGAGGGTCAGTAGCTGAGGCAGACATCACTGAGAAGGCAAAGTTGGTGTGGTACCCATCACAGAAGAGTGTTCGTCACTGGGCATCTATTACAGAGGTGGGCCAGTCAATGGGACAACCAAAATGGAAAAGTACCAGTCATTGCGACAACAATTACGGAAGAGGTCCAGACACTGTGGTACACATGTTAGAGGAGGTACCATCTTGGGTTACCCATTATGAAGGGGGCACAGTCACTAGGGCAACAATCAGAGAGGAGACAGTCATTGGGATACACATTACAGAAGAAAGCCAGACATTGGGGCACCAATAACAGAGGACAGCTAGTCACTATGAATGTCATTATGGTTCAGGGTCAGTCACTGGGGCTCTAATGACAGAGGAGTGCCAGTACTCAGGAAACCCCCATCACAGAAAAGTACCAGTCACTGGGGCAATTATTATAGAGGATACCAGTCACTAGGGCTATTCACCCATCAGAGGGGCAAGCAATTCACTGAGAAAACCACCAAAGGATAATCAGTCACTGGGACAACCATCACAAAAGAAATTTAGGCACTAAGACACATATCACATTCAAGAGCAAGTCATTAAGACATTCATTTGGAGGGTAAAGACATTGTGTCTCTGATCACAGAGGAATGCCATTATCTAGGCAACACAGAGGAGGTAAAGCCCATGTGGTACCCATCAGAGAGGATGGCTAGTCTCTGGGGCACCTATCATAGGAGGCGCAGTCACTTAGACACCTAACACAACAGTGATCCAAGCACTGAAACACCCATCACAGTAGAGGGTCAATTCCTAGGGTACTAATTGAGGAGGCCCAGACCTTGGGAACCTATCACAGAGAAGAGCTAATCCCTGAGGCACTCATCACAAAGGAAATCTAGTAACATAGGTACCAATCACAGAGGAGGTCCAAACACTGATTTACCCATATTAAGAAAGTCCAATCACTGGGGAACTGAACACAGATGAAGAACTGTCACTGAAGTTCCCATCACAGAAGGTGGATGGTACCTGGGGCACCCATCACACATGAGCACAGTTTACTGGGGCATCAATCACAGAGGAAATCCAGTCACTGGGGAACCCATAATAGAGGTCATGTAGTCACAGGGTCACCCATAACTGAGGAATACCAGGCCACCCATCAGAGAATAGGGCAAGATACTGAGATAAACATCACAGAGGAGACCAAATAACTGAAGCAGCCATTATGGAGAAGGGCCTATCACTGGGTCATCCATCATATAAAGGGCAAGTTGCTAAGGAACCATCACAAAGAGAGGAAAGTCCTGGGGTACTCATTTTTGGGGAGTGTCAGTCTCAGGTACACACATCATAGAGGTGGGCTACACTCAGGTGCAATCATTATGGAGTAGACTCAGTCACTGTGACTCACATTGCAGAGGAGGGCAAATCACCTGGGCTCCCATTATGAATGAAGGCCAGTCATAGAGACAATCATCATAGTAAAAGACTAATCACTGGTGGACCCATCACACAAGAGAACTAGTCACTGTGACATTTATCACAGAGGAAAGCCATTTACTGGTGCATTTAATACAGAGACAGCACAGTCACTGGGGCATCTACGACAGAGGATTTTAGTCACTGGAACAGCCTACATAAAAAAGAGTCAGTCACTGGATCATCCATCACAGAGAATGTAGTCATTTGTGCATCCATCACAGAGGGAAGCCAATAACTGGGATACCCATCACAGAAGAGAGCAAGTCACAGGGCCACCACTGACAAAGGTGGACTATTCACATGAATACCCACACAGAAGAGGTCGAATCACCGTGGTACTAATAATGAAGGAGGGCCAGTCACTGGAGTACATATTAGGGAAGAGGGCTTGTCATTGTAACAAACATCACAGCAGAAGGTCAGTCTCTGGGGAACCCATCAATAAAAACTTCCAGTCATTGAGGCGCTGATCAAAAAAGATGTCCATTCACTAAGGCACCCATCACAGAGGAAGTACAGTCACTGTGTAATCCATCAGAGTGCAGGGTCAGTCACTGTAGCACTCATCACAGAGGAGGGTCAGTAATAAAAGCATGTAACACAGAGGAAGTCCAGTCAATAGGACACCCATCACATAAGATTTTTGCTGTGGCACCCATAACAGAGGAAGACCAGTCACTAAGGCACAAAACACAGATAAAGGCCACTCATTGGGAATTCCATTACAATGGAAGGCCAGTCCCTGGCACTCATGACAGAAGAGGGCCAGTCCAGTGAACACCCATCGCAAAGAAGGGCTAGTCACTAAGGAACCCATTATTGATGAGGCCCAGTAAATGCGACATTTATAACAGAGGACGGTTTGTCACTGGGGAACAATTATGGAGGAGCACCAGTCACTGGGGAACCAATTATATAATCCAAGTCCCTGGAGAACACAAAATGAAAAAGACCAGTCATTGGAACACCCATAATGGAGGAGGCACCATCACTGCAGCACCCATCACAGAGGACAGTAGTTACTAGGGATGGATGTGAACATGTCACTGAGGCACCAGTCATGGAGGAGGTTAAGTCACTGAACAACTAACAAGGAGTTGTTTTAGTTATTTGCCCATATTTTGGAGGAAGGTCAGTCACTGGTCACCCATCATAAAAGAAGTCTATTTAATTGTGCACCCATAAGAGAGGAAAGTCAGTCACATGGACAACCACCGCAGAAGAGAGCCAGCTACCGTGGCACCCGTCACAAAGAGAGCAAGATATTGAGACACAAATTGCAGAAGTTAGCCAGTCACTAATGCACCCATAACAGAGTTTTTACAGTCACTGGCACATCCATCAGAAGGAACTCAGTCAATGGGGTTCTGATCACAGAAGAGGATAAGTAACTGGGGCAGCCATTACAGAGTAGGCAAAATTAGTATGGTACCCATTAAAAAGGAACACTAATCACTGGGGCATTTTTCAAGAGGAAGAATCTTTCCTGGGGAACTCTTTGTAGAGGAGGCCCATTCCTTGGGGAAATAACCACAAAGGAGAGCCACTCACTTGGGGCATCCATCACAGAGGACAGCCAGTCACGGGGGAAGCCATCACAGGAGAGGGCAGATCACTTGGACGCCACTTATACAGGAGGCCCAGTTACTGGAACATTCATCACAGAAGAGAGCTAATCACTGGAGCACCCAATTTTGAGGAGGTTCAGTCACTGGGGAACCAATAACAGAAGAGTTTCAGGCACTAGAACCAGCATTATGTAGTAGGGCTATAACTGGGGCATCCATCTCAGAGGATGGCTGGTAACAGGGGTACCCATTTTATTGGAGGCCTAATAACTAGGACATCAATCATAGAAGTGAGCTAGTCACTGCGGTACCCATCACAGAGGATGGGCAGTCATTGAACCATCATTCAAAGAAGTGGCCCAGTCACTGGGGCACCCATTGTAGAGGAAGTCTAATCACTGTGGCACTCGTCACAGAGGACGGATATTCACTGGGCACTCATCATTAATGGTCAGTTACAGGACAGCAAATGAAGAGGAGGCCTATTCACTGGGGAAAATGTTATGGAGCAGGGTTATTCACTGGAACACTCATCACAAAGGAACGCAAGTTACCTTGTCACCCACTATGGAGGAGAACGAGTAAATGGGACAGTTTTCACAGAGGAGGACTAGTGCTTGGGGCACCCATAATGGAGGAGGGCCACTATCTGTGGCATCAATATGGAGGAGGCTAAGAAACTAGGGTACTGATCCCAGAGAAAGGCCAGTCTCTTAGTACCCATCACAAAGGGGGGCAAGTCACTGGGTTATTCATTTTGGTGAAGGACCACTACTGGTCACCAATCAAAAGGGGGACTAGTTAATGGAGCACTTTTAGAGGAGGGTTAGTCACTAGAATAGCCTTCACAGTTGAAGGTCAGTCAAAGGGCCACCTATCACACAACAAGGCCAGTCACTAGGGAATCCATCATATTGTGGGTCATTCACTGGGATACCCATTACATAGCAAGGCTGGTCACTCTGACAAGCATCACAGAGGGGGCCAGTCAAGAAGGCCTGCATCAAAGAGGAAGGCTATTCACTAGGACACCAATTACAAAAGCGAGTTTATCAATATGGCACCAAGCACAAAGGAGGACCAGTCACTTGGGAAACAATCATGAAGCAGGGCCAGTCTCTGTGATTCCTGCTACAGAAAAGTGCCAGTCACTGGGACGCCAATAAAAAAGGATGGCCAGTAATGGGGACATCCTTCCAAAAGGAAGAATAGTCACTGTGATACCCATTACAGAGGAGGGTCAGTAACTGGGACACCCTTCAATGAATAGTGGAATAAAAGGGGCAGTCATTATGAATGTGTTCAAGCTATTGGGACTCCAGTCACAGAGGAGATCAGTCACTGGAACACCCATGAGATGACAGTCAGACACTGCATTCCCCACCATAGATGAAGACCAGTCACTTGGGAACCAACCATAGATGAGTTCCAATCACTGGGGTACATATCATAGAAGAGGGTCAGCCACTGGGGTATCCTTCAGGAAGAAGTCTACTCACTGGGGTACCTGTCAGAGAGTAGAGCCAGTCATTGGATCAGAAATCACAGAGGGGAGTCAGTCACTGGGGCAGCCATCATATAGGAGAACCAGTAACTGGGGCATGTATCACAGATGAGGACCAGGCACTGAGTCACTCATCTAAATGGAGGGCCAGTCACTGGGGTATCCATTACAAGTTGCTCAGGCATTAGGGCTCCAGTCACATAAGAGGGCCTGTAACTGAGATAGTCATTACAGGGGAAGCAAAATCAGTCTTGTACACAGCATAAAAGACCATAAGACACTGGAGCAATTTTCACTAGTATCTGAGGCACTAATTGCATAGAAGAAGGCCAGCAGCTGAGACACTAATCACATAGGAGGGACAATTGCTGGGAATCCATAATAAAGAAGTCCCAGTAACTGTGACATCTATCAAAGAGCAGAGCTAGTCGTTATGGAGGAGGCCAGTTACTAGGAAACACATCATGGGAAAGGGCTTGTCAGTGTGGTACTCATCACAGAGGACAATCTTTGTGGCACCATTCACAGAGGAGGCCCACTAACTGGAGCTCCCATTATGAAGAAGGCATAGTCACTGTGACACCCACAGAGGAGGGATATTCACTGGGCCATCCATTTAAATGAAGGCGAGGCACTGGGGCACCAATCACAGTAGAGGCCTAATCACTAAGGCACATAATGGAGGAAATTCAGTCCCTGGGACACCCATAACAAAGGAGAGGCAGTCAGTAGGGCACACATAATGCTGGAAGCTCAGGAAGTGGGATACTCATCACAGAGAAAGTCTAGTCACTGTGGCAACCATTATGAATGAGCATCAACTATTGAGGCACCGATCATAAAGGAGAGCTAGACGCTAGGGCACCCATTAAGTATGAAAGCCAGTCAGTGAGGCACCAATCACACAGAGGGGGCAGACATGGGAAACATCACAAAGGAGGGCTAGTTACTGGGCACCCATCACAGAAGTATGGTCAGTCACTGGGACACATATTATAGAGAAAGTCCAGTCACTGTGGCACCCATCACAAAGAAATGCCTGTCTCTGGGACACACATTAAAGAGGTGGCATAGGCATTGGGCATCAGTCACAGAGGACAGCCAGTCACCCAGACAACCATAAGAGAAGAAAGTCAGTAACTGGTGCACCCATCGCAGAGGAGGACAATTCACTTGGGTAACCATCACAGAGGGAAGACAATCATGGAGGGACCTACCACAGAGGACAGACAATGAAACACCCATTAGAAGGATGGCCAATCATGGGTCCACTGGCCAAGTGTAGGGGAGGTAACTGGGAGAACTATTATGAAGGCATGGCAATCACTGAGAGACCAATCACAGAGGAGAACCTGTAACTGGGGCACCCATCACAGAGGCAATCTATAACTTGGACACCCATAACAATAGAGGCATCAATCAAAAAATAGGTCAACCACTGGGCTACCCATTACAGATGAGAACAGGTCTATGGGGCACCAATTAAAAAGGAGAACCAGTTACTGGAGAACAGATCACAGAGGAGAGAAAGTCAATGAGGCACTGAACACAAAGATGGGAGAGTCACTGAAGCACACAATACAAAGGAGAACCAGTCATGAGGGCCACAATCACAGAAGAAGCACAGTGACTGGGACAACAATTACAGAGGAGAGAAAGTCACTGTGACACCCATCACAGAAGAGGACAGTCACTGAAGCAGCTATAACAGAATTGTGGTAGAAACTGTGACACCCATCACAAAGTAGGGCCACTGAATGGGACACTTATCACAGAGGCGGGACAGTCACTGGGGCACTCATGAGAGAGGAGAACCATTCACTGAGGAACTCATCCCAGAAGCAGGTCAGTCATGGGGCATCCCTCACACAGGTTACCCACTGAGGCACCCACATAGAGGAGGGCTTGTGTCTGTGGTATGGATAGGAAGGAATTCCAGTCACTGTTCACACTCTATATATGAGATTGAGTCACTGGGACAGACATCAGGAAAGAGGTTTTGTCACTGTGGCAACCATTATGTAGGAGGGTCAGTTACTAGGAAAACCTTCACAGAAGAGGTTTCTCATTAGGGCAGCCATTTTGGAAAAGGGTCAGTCACTGGGTTACATATCACCAAGGAGACACAGTCACTGGGGCACCCATTAAGAGGAGGCCCAGTAAGTGAGGCAACATCTCAGAGGAGGACTTTTCACCTGGTCAAGCATCACAGAGGAGACCCAGTCACTGAAGTACCTATCACAGAGGCTGACCAGTCACTGAAACACCAAACACAAAGTATGATCATTCACTGGGGAACCCATTAGAAAGAGGGCCAATCACTGGGGCACTAATCACAGTGAAGGATCAGTCACTCGCGCACCCATCAAAGAGGAGGACCAGGATCTGGGGTACCCATCAAAGAGGAGGTATAGTCACTAGGGCATTGATCATAAAGAATGCCTAGTCATTGGGACACCCAAAATAGTGGAGGGCCAGTCACTGAGACACACATCACAGAGTGGGTCAGTCACTGAGCTACCCATCAGTGATGAGGGCTAATCAATATCTTACCAGATACAAAGAAGAGTCAGTTACGGGGTCAATAATTCCAATGATCCCAGTGAAGGGCCAGTTAATGAAGCAACAAACACAGCAGAGATCCAGGCACTGGAAAAGCCATCACAGGAGATAGCCAGTCACTGAAGCAAACCTCTCAGAGGAGGGTCAGTCACTGAGACAACCATGCAAGGCAGGCCAGTCAGGGGTCACTCAACAGAGTGGAAGGCTAGTAATTTGTGCACCCATTATAGAGGAGGCCCAGTAACTGAAGAATTTATCACAGTGGAGAGACAGTCACTGATTCACCCATTATGAAGGAGGCCCAGAGACTGGGGTCCCCCCCAAGAGAGGAGAATGAGCCTTTGGGACACCTATTTTGGAGGAGGTCTAGCTTTCAGGACATCCATAATTGAAGAGGGCTAATCACTGGGGCAGCCAGAGACAAGAATGGCCAGACATTGAACACCAATCACAGAGGATGTCCTGTCACTGTCACCTAAAATGGTAAAGGCTCAATTTCTGAGAATACCATCACTGAAGAGGACTAGTCACTGGGGCACCTATCACAGAGTGGGCACTGCAATACACATTATGGAGGAGGCCCAGTTATTGGGACACCTATCAAAAACAAGGGCCTGTCACTCAGGCCCCAATTATGGAAGAGGCCCTGTAAGTGGTGCACAAATCACAGAGAAAATCTAATCGCTGGGGCAACCATTGTGGAGGAAAAACAATCACTTGTGATCCAGTCACTTGGGACTCATAACGAAGAAAGGCTAGTCACTGGAACATTAAATATGAAGGGAGTCCTGTTACTAGAACACATATCACAGAGGAGAGCTGTTCACTATGGCAGGAAATTTGGAGGAAGATCATACACTGGGACACCAATCATGCAGGAGACCCAGTTAATGGAGAACCTACTATGGAGGAGGCCCAATCAATGGGACACCCTTTAAAGAAGAGAGCCAATCACTGGGACATACATTATGGGGAAGGGCCAGACATGGGGTACAATTAACCAAAGAGGCAAAATGACTGAAGCACTAATAATGGAGGAAGACTTGTGACTGAGGCAACCATTAAGTAGAAAAGCTAGTCCTGGAACAGTGATCACAGAGGAAAGCTAATACCGGGGGCACCAAACACAGAGGAGGATCAGTAAATGGGGCATATATCATAGAAAAGGTGTAGTCACCCATCAAAAAGAGGACCAATCACTAGAATAGTCATCATAGAAGGAAGCCAGTCCCTGATTTACCTATGACTGAAGAAGTCCAATCACTGGAACACCCATTACAAAGAAGGGCTTGTCACTGGGGAACCCATTAGGCAGGAGGTCAGTTACTGGGACACACATTGCAGAGAAGTCCTAGACCTTAGGATACCTATTACAGCAGTAGTTCAGTCACTGGGGCACAAATAATCAAGGAGGCACAGTGACCATTGCACCCATAATGGAGGAGGTCCAGTCTGTGACACATATTTTGTAGGAACTCAGTCCTTTTGCAGCGATTACAGAGGAAAGCTAGTCAATGGGGCACTGTTTGAAGAGGAAGATCATTTACTGTGGTATTTTTCACAAAGGAGGTCTAGTCAATGGGACACACATTACAAATGAGCGGCCAGTAAAAAGGGTAACCCTCACAGAAGATGGCTAGTCACTGATACACCCAACACATAGAAAGATTATTCACTGTGGCATCCAGAACAGAGAAGAGGAAGTCACCGGAACACCCATCAGAGAGGAGGTGTAGTCACTGGGTACATATCACAGAGAAGGACCAGTCACAGACATCCATCACAAGAAGGCCAATATCTGGAACACCTATTACAGAGAAGGGCCAGTCAATGGGGAACCAATCATAAAAGAGAACCAGTCACTAAGTCTTCCATCATAGAGGCCAGCAAGTCACAGCAACAGCATTCACAATGGGAAAACTAGTCATTGGTATACCCAACACAGAGAAGGACTAGTCATTGAAGCACACAAAACAGAGGAGGGCAAGTTCCCTGAGCACCCATTATGGAGGAGGACCAGTAATTGAGGCAACCTTCAGATAGATGGGCTAGTCACTAGGACAAATATTATAATGGAAAGTCAGTCACAGGGGCACCAATCACAGAGGATGACCAGTCACTGTGTCATCCATAGTGGAAGAGAGCCTGTCACTGTGGCCACAGTCACAAAGGAGGGCCTGTCATTCGTGCACCCAGCAAAGAGGAGCACCAGTCACTGGGACACACATCACAGAGACAAGCAAGTCACAGGGGCATCCCTCACAAATGAGAGCTAGTAGTAACCAAGCTCACATAGAGAAGGGATGGACCTGTCACTGGGTCACATTTCACAGGATAGAGTTAGTTACTGGGGCACCTATTATTGAAGTGACTCAGTTACTGATGCACACAACACAAAGGAGGACAATAATTGGGGCACACATTATAGAGGAGGCACAGTCATTTGGGCAGCTATTACAGAAGAGATCTAGTCATTGGGACACCCATCACAGACAAGAAGAGTCACTGGGACACCCATAAAAATGGAGGACCAGACACTGGAGTACCCTTCACTGGGGAGGCCAGTCCCTGGGGTAACCCTCACTGATGAGGACCTGTCACAGGGCAATGATCAGAGACAACAGGCAGTCAATGAGGCACTTAACACAGAAGAGAGCCAATCAATGAAACACCCACTACAGAAAATGGCCCATAACTGGGGCATCCATCACAGAGGAGAGGGAATCACTAGGGTATCCATAACTGAGAAGAGTCAGTCATTGGGGCACCCCACACACAGAAGGGCTAATCACAGACTCCCACAGAAAGGAGTGCTTGTCACTGTGGCACTGATAGCACATGAAGGTCAGTCACTGGAGTATCCATTATGGAAGGGGACCATCACTGGGACAACCTTCATGAAGGAAGGAAAGTCACTGGGTCCCCATCACTGAGAAAGACCAATCACTGGGACACATTACAAAGAAAAACTTGTCACCGGGCCACTTATTATGAAGAAGGCCTAGTTTTTGCGACCCTATCATAGAGGAGGCCTAGTCACTAGGATATAAATTATGGAGGAAGGACACTCACTGTGGCACAAATAACCCAGGAGCAATGGATACATTGGCACACATAATGTTGGATGGCAGATCACTGAAGCATTCATTATGTAGAAGACCCAATCTCAAGGGAAGCTATTATAGAGGAAAGCTAGTCATTGGGGCACAGGTCAAAATGGAGGATAAGTGTCTGGGGCATCCATCATGGATTAGGTGTGGTCACTGGACACCCATCACAGAGAAGGTCCAGTCACTAGGACAGCAACTATTGAATAGGGACAGTCACTGGTTTACCCATAGCGGAAGAGGCCCTTTCACTGTGCACCCATCACAGTGCAGGGACAATCATGAGGGCACCCCAACAGAGAATGACTAGTCATTGATACAGCAAACACAAAGAAGGACTAGTCACTGTAGCATTCATAACAGAGGAGGGGAAGTCACTGGGGCACCCATAATAAGGGAGGGCCTATCACTAGGGCATGCGTAATGTAGAAGGCCCTATCAGTGGGGTGCCAATGAAAAGGGAGGGCCTGTAGATGGTACAGCAATCACAGAGGAGGAGCAATCAGTGGACAATCAACTCAGAGGAATGGCAGTCACTGGAGCACCAATATTAGAGGAGGACCATTTACTGTAGCACTCATCATAGAGGCAAGATATTCATGAAGTTACACCTCAGAGAGGAGGGCTAGTAATGGTGGCACTCATAACAGATGTTGAAAAATCATTGATGCACCAATATAGAGGAGGGCCAGTTATTGGAACAACCTTCCAAAAGGAAAGCTACTTAATGGGACAGCCACTATAGTGGAGAGCCAGATACTGGGTCATGAATCACAAAGGAGGCCAAGTCACTAGGAATACATAATGGAGGAGGGCTAGTCACTGGTACATCCAATAGAGGGGGGACCTGTCACTGGGACACCCATCCCATGTTTCCAGAGGAAACATAGAAACTGGGGTACCAAATCACAGAGAATTACTAGTCACTGGAACATCCATTTTGGAGGAGACACAGTAATTAGTACACACATGATAGAAGAGGACTGGTCAGCGAGGCATCTATCACTGATGACGATTTGTCATTGGAGCACCTATCACCAAGGAGATCCAGTCTCTGGGGCACCCATTGTGAAGAAGCCCAGTCACTGGGACACCCATTGCAGAGCAAGGATAGTCACTGGGACATCCATCATATGTGAAGTCCAGTTATTGGGGTCCATTTATGTAGAAGGCCCAGTTACTAGGGTACTTATCATAGACAAGTGCCAAACATGGTTCACCCATTATGTAGGAAGTTCAGTAAGTGAGACATTTATCACAGAGGAGGGTTAGTCACTGGGGCAAACATTATGAAGAAGAGACAGTCACTTGGCACCAATCACAGAGGATGGTTTGTCACAAAGAAAGCTTCTTGTGATTCGAGAATATTCAGTAACTGGGAGAGCCATGCATAGGAGTATGGTCAGTGTGATACTCATCACATAGGAGGGCTAGTCACAGGGTCAACTCACAGAGGAGGCACAGTCTCTGAGGCACCTATCACAGACGAATGCCAATTCATACAGCACCTATCATAAAGGAGGTTCACTCATTGGGGTACCCACAGGAGTGCTACTTACTGAGACAACTCATTCCAGATGAGAACCAGTCACAAATGCATCCATTAGAGGAGTGTCAATCATTGTGACATTGATCACAGAAGATGTCCCCTCACTGGGAACCAATCACAGAGGAAGCCCAGTAACCAGGATACGCATCAAAAAGAAGGACTAGTCGCTAGGGCAACCATCACAGAGGATACTTATTCGCTGGTTCACCCATAATAGAGGTTAGGTAGTCACTAATGCACCCATCAAAAGGACGACCAGTCTCTGGGGCACCCATTACAAAGGAGGGCTAGTCACTGAGGCACCCAATATATAAGAGAGACAGCTACTACAGCATCCATCACAAAGGAGAGGTAGTTTCTTGGGCACATATTATGGAGTAGGGTGAATCAATGTGGCACCCAAAAGTGAGGAGAGCCAGTAACTAGGGAACCCATATCAGAGGAAGATGAGCCACTGGAGTAGACATTATGGAGGATGTCCAGTCACTGTTACACCAATCCTATAGGAGCGCATGTCTCGGGGCAATTATTTGGGAGATGACCTTTCACTGGGACTCCTATTGTGGAGGACGGTCATTCACTGGGGCATTCTTTATGAAGGAGTGCTTGAAACAGTACCCATCACAGAAGAAGGTTAATCACATGGGCACTCATCACAGAAGAGAGCTAGTCACTGGGTCACCCAACAAGGAGGAGAGACAGTCAGTGGGAAATACATAACAGGGGAGGTCCAGTCAATGAGGCACCCATCAAACAGGCTGGCTAATTACTGAAAAACCCATAAAAGAGTAGCAACAGTCATTGGGGTACATATTATATAGGAAGTCTAGTTGTTGGAACACACATCAGAGAGGCGGGCTAGTAACTGGTAAACCAACAGAGAGGAATCCCAATCAGTGAAGCATCTATAATAGAGGAGGTGTTGTCACTGGGGCACACATCAGAGGGAAGGTCCAGTTACTATGGAATCCATCACAGAGGTGGTCTAATCATTGAGGCATCCATGACAGAGGAGGACAAAAAACTAGTTCATCCATCACAGAGGAAGTCAATCATAGAGAAACCCATCATTTAAGAGGGCCAGTCAATGGAGCAACCATTAATAAGGAACACCAGTCAGTGGAGGAGAAATACAGAGGAGGCCCAGACACTGGCTAACCCATTACAGAGGAGAGATAGTCACTGAGGCTCCTACCACAAAGGAGTTCTAATCACTCAAGCAACCCATCAGACAGGAGAATCAATCACTGGGACTCCCATTATAGAGGAGGTCAAGTCATAAGGGCAGTCAGAACAGTGTATGGTTCGTCTCTGTTGCACCCATCACAGTGGGGAGCTAGTCACCGCATTATGAAGAAGGTCCAATCATTGCAGCATCCATTACAAAGGAAGGCCAATGGGAAAGCCATCAACGAGGAGAGCCAGTCGCTGGGGCATCAATCACAGAAGAACGCTAGTCACTGGAGCACCTATTAAGGATGAGGCCCAGTCAATGGGACACAAACCACAGAGGAGAGACAGTCAATTGGGCACCCATCACAGAAGAAGGTAATCCCTGGGCACTCATCACAGAAGAGAGTCAGTCACTGAGATGAGTCAGTCTCTGGGGCACCCCTCAAAATGACAGCCTGTAACTGTGTCATACATTAAATAGAAAAAGTAGTCATTGAGAAGCCAATCACAGAGGATAGAGAGTCATTGAGGAAACTATCACAGAGGAGGGAGAAGCACGGAGGCACCTATTTCAGGGGAGGCCCAGCCAACAGGGCCCCCATTGGAAGGGAACTAGTCATTGGAGAACACATCATAGAGGCAGGACAGTCATTAGGACACCCATTACAGAGAAGGGCAAGTTACTGATGCACCCATTTTGGATAAGGGTCAGCCACTGGCCATTCCTCACAGAGATCGACTAGTCATTGGGGCACACATTAAGGAGAAATACCAGTCACTGAGACTCCCATCGAAAAGGAGTGCCAGTTACTTGGGCACCCATTATGTAGAAGAATCAATCACTGGGTCATCCTTCACAGAAAATGACTAATCACTGGAAACTCCTCAAAAAAGACAGTCAATTACTGAATACCCATCACGAAGAAGATTCGATCAATAGAGCGTCCAACAAAGTGAATGTCAGTCCCTGGGATACCGATTACAACGGAAGGTCAGTCACTGAGTATTCAAAACAGAGGAAGTTAGAAACTGAGGTACCAATTAAAGACGGGGCCAGTCACTGGAGAACTGATTGTAGAGAAGATTCAGTCACAGACTCACTAATCACAGAGGAGAGTGTGTCAATGAAGAAGCCAACACAGAGAAGGGACAGTCACTGAGGAACACATCACATAGGAGATCAAGGCAATGGGGCACCAATTATAGAGGAAGCCAAATCAGGAAACACCCATTGTGGAAGTGAGTCAGTCATTGGAACAGTTTTCAAAGCAGAGGCTCAGTCACTGGCACACCCATTATAGAAGAGTGCAATCACTGGGGAAACTATCACAGAAGAAAGCCATTTACTGGGTCATCCACCAAAAGGACAGTTACTCATAGAGTCACTCATCACAGAAAAGAGATGGTCACTGGGACAACCATCACAATCAAGGCCCAGTCAATAGGTCACCATTTATAGAGGAGGGCCACTCCCTGAGGCAAGCATCAAAGAAGAGGGCAGCCACTGTGAAACCCACCACAGAGGAGAGGCAGTTGCTGAGACTCCCATCACAGAGGGCCAGTCACTGAGACACTGATCAAAGAGAAAGGCCAGTCAATGGGTTACCCATCACAGTTATAAGCTAGTCACTGGGACACCCTTCATTGAGGAAGCCCAGTTATTAAAACGAGCATGACAGAGTAAGGCTATGCCCTGGGACATTCTTTAATTTGAATGACAAGTCACCAGGACATCAATCCACAGATGAGGCACCTATTAAGAAGTTGGCCTAGTCATTATGACACAAATTGCAGAGGAGGGTTAGTCACTAGGGCACCCATTACAGAGGAAGTTCAGTCACTGGGACAACCATCACAGAGAAGGGCCAGTCACTGGGGAAAACATCACTGAGGAGGGGCAGTCACTAGGACACCTATCACATAAAAGGATTTTTCCATGGTGCACTCCTTATGGAGGATACCCAGTTACTGGGAGACCCATCACAGAAGAAGTTTAGTCACTAGGCACCCATTAATGGAGGGTCAATAACTGAAGCACCAATCATTGAGAAGGCCCAGTCACTGAGGCACCCATAATCCACTGAGTTGGAGAGGTATTCACTGGAGTACCAGTTATGCAGGAGAGAATTTTATTCCCTAGGGACACCCATAAAAGATATGTATTAGTCACTAAGGTATTTTTCACAAAGGAGGGCTAGTCACTCTGGCACCCATCACAGAGTTAGGCTAGTCACTGGAGCACCCATTATACAAGGGGCTCTGTCAAAGTGACACCTATCAGACAGGAGCGTCAGTCACTGAGGCACCCACCTCAGAGGAGGGTTAGTCACAGGGACACCAATTACAGACAAGTCCCAGTTACTGGAACACACATAACGGAGGATGGCTAGTCACCAGAGCACTTATTATAGAGGAAGTTCTGTCAAAAAGAAACCAATCATAAAATAGGGACAGTAACTGGGGCAACCATCACAGAGGAGGAACTATCACTGGACACTGGGGCACCCATCACAGAGGATTCCAGTCATGTGGCACAGTCACTGGGCACTCATCACAGAAAAAGACTAATTAGTGGGACAAACTTTATAGAGGAGTATGAATTATTGGTACAATTATCACAGAAAACAGTCAGTCTCTGGGGCACCCATCAGAGAGGAGGGTCAGTCACTGAGGCACCCATTCCAGATGAGCGCCAGTCACTGAACTCCCCATCTCATAGGAGGGCCCAATATGGCAAATGAAAAAGGAAGGGTAAGTCATGAGGACATTGATCAGAGAGGAGGGACCATCACTGAGGGACCCATCACAGAGGAGGGACAGTCACTGTAACACTAATCACAGAGGAGGACCAGTCTCTGTTCCCCCTTAAGCAGACAAGATATAGTCATTAAGATACCCTTACAGAGGAGAGTCAGAAACTGGGGCCCAGTTTTTTTTAGAAGGACCAGTCACAGAGACACCCATCTCGGATGTGTCTAGTCACTTGGCCCAATTATGGAGGAAGTCCAGTCACTGCTACTCTCATCAAAGAGGTAGGCCAGCCTCTAGAACACCCATTATAGAGGAGGCTGGTCACTGGGAAACCAATTAAAGTAAAAGGTTAATCACTGGGGCACCCTTCTCAGAAGAGAATCAGTCACTGGGACACATATCACAGAGGAGGGCCAATCACTGGGGGAAACATCACTGAAGAGACCAAATCACTGAAGCACCAATCTGAGGAGGCCAACCACTGGGACACCCATCACAGTGGAGTGCAAGTTGCTGGGTACTCAACACAGAGGGGCAACCAATTGTGGCAACTATAACAGAGGGGGACATTCATTGAAATACCAATTATGGAGAAGTACCAGTCAATAAGACAACTATCACAGAGTCAGTGGAGCAAGCAGACATGGGCTATTCACAGGGGAAACCACTATAGTGGAGACCCAAGCACTGGGCCTCCCATAATGGAGATGGGCCTGTCACTCAGAAACTGGTCACAGAGGAGGGCCAATCACTGTTGCACCTATCATGGGAGGTTTAGTTACTGTGGCATCCATACCAGAAGAGGATCAGTCACTGGGCACCCATTATGGAATAAAATATGTAACTGGACAAACCAACAAAGAAGGAAGCCAGTAACCAGGAAACCAATTACAGAAGAGAGCCAGTCACAAAGGTACCCATCACTGAAGACAATTAGTCCCTAGGACATCCACAATGAATGAGGTTCAGTCACTTGGACCAAACACACAGAAGGGACAGTCACTGGAGCACCAATCACAGAGGAGTTCTAGTCACTTGGGTATTCATCACATAAGAAGATAACTCATGGAGGCACCCATCACAGAGAAGAGTCATTCACTTGGACATCCATCACAGTATAGAGTCAATCAATGAGAAACCAATCCCAGAGGAGCGCAAGTCACTGAGTCACCCATGACAGATAATGGCCAGTCACAGGGGAACCCAATAGAAGGAGGCCAAGAAGCTGGACCACACTTCACAGAGGAAGGTTAGCCACTAGGTCATCCATCATAGTAGAGGGCTAATCACTTTGGAACAATCCCACAGGATGGGCAGTCATTTGGCACCAATCACTGAGAAGGTTTAATCATTGGGGCACTCATTATGGAGAAGGCCTAGTCACCATGACATCCCTGTGCAATGGAGGGCTAGTCACTATGAAAACCAGTAAGGTTGAGGACACCACAGAGGAGCCACAATCACTGGGGCAATCATAATGGAGGAGGGCTAGTCACTGTGGCATTAATATACAGGAGGGCCAAACAGTGGGATTCCTATGACAGAGGACAGCCAGTCACTAGTTCACTCATTACAGAGGAGGGCAAATCATTGGGGCACCCAATTTGAAGGAGGGCTAGTCATTGGTCACACATCATAGAGATGAGGTTATCATGAAGTCATCAATTATGGATAAGTTATAGTCACTGGGACAAATGAGTCTCCATTAATGGGGAACACTTCACACTGGAGGACCTGTCACTAGGACAATTATCAAAGAGGAAAGGCAGCCAAAAAGGCATGCATCACAGAAGACAAGTCACTGGCATATCTATCAGAGAAGAGGGCTCGACTCTGTGGCACCCATCACAGAGGAGGGCCAGAGACTGAATCATGAAATATGAAAAAAGGCAAGTCACTGTGGTATACATTACAAAAAAGGTTGAATCACTGGGGCCCACATCACACAAAAGGAACAGTCACTAGGGTAATTATCACAGAGGAAGGGCAACCCAAAGGCATGCATCACAGAGGAGGACTAGTTACTGGAATATTCACCACAGAAGTCTTAACACTGTGGCATCAATCACAAAGTAGGGTCAGTCATGGGGCTATAAATTATGGAGAATGGCCAGTCACTGTGATATGCATTACAAAGGATGGCCAGTCACTGGGGCATCCATCACACGGAGGATTTTTCACTAGGGTATTTATCACAGAGTAAGGGCAGTCATAAATTCATGCACGACAGAGGAGCTCTAGTCATAATATCCATCACGGATGAGGGCTTGACGCTGTGGCACCCATCATAGGGTAGGGCCAGTTATTAGGCCATGAATAATAGAGAAGGGCCAATCTCTGTGATACTCATTACAGAGAAAGAACAGTGATTGGGGCTTTCATTAAATAGGAAGGACAAGCTGGGCTCAGTGGCTCAGCCTGTAATCCTGCGCCTTGGGAGGCTGAGGTGAGTGGATTGCCTGAGCCCCTGGGTTCGAGACCTGCCTGGGCAGGCGAAACCTCATCTCTACAATAAATCAAAAAAATTAGCCCGGTGTGGTAGTGCGCACCTGTAGTTCTGGCTACTCGGAAGGCTGAGCCGGAAGGATCGCCGGAGCCCAGCAGGTCGAGGCTGCGGTGGCCGGGAGCGGCTACTGCACTCCAGCCTGGGTGACTGAGTGAGACGCCAACTCAAAAAAAATAAAAATAGGAAGGACAGTCTCGAGGGCATCAATCACAAATGAAGGCTAATTTCTGAGTAGTTCATTGTTGAGGATGCCCATTAAGTGGGTCACCCAACACAGAGAAAGACTAGTCACTTGGACAACCGTAATGGAGGAGCGCCAGTCATTGGAGTGCCAATAACTAAGCAGGTCCAGTCACTGGGACACATATAATATAGGAGGGTAAGTCTCTGATGTAAACATTATGGATAAGGCCCTGTAACTAGGGCAACAATTGCAGAGGAAAGCCAGTCACTGGGAAAACCAATACAGAGTAAATCAAGACACTAGGTCACCCATCACAGAGAAGATCTAGTCCCTAAGGCAACTGTTAAGGACGAGGGCCAGTCACTAGGGCAACAATTACAGAGGAGGACCAGTCACTGGGGCATCCATCACAGAGAAGTGTCAGTCATTGTGGCATATAATATAGAGGAGGGTCAGTGACTGGCAGTCATCACAGAAGAACGCTACTTACTGTGGCCCTCTACAGAAAAGAAAGCCAGTCACTGAGACAACCGTCACAAAAAGAGTCAGTGCTGGGACACCAATAATGGAGAATAACAAGTCACTGGGGCACCCATCACACAGGAAAGTAAGTAATAAGGCACACATTACAGACCAGGGCCAGTCACTGAGGCACTCATCCAAGAGGGGGGCCAGTCACTGGGGAACCCATTAGGAGGGGCTCAGTAAATGGGATTCCAATCACAGATATTGGTCAGTAACTGGGGCAGTGTCTGTGATTATGGGGGAGGTCCAATAACTGGGGCTCCAATATGGAACAGGCTCAGTCACTGGGGCACCACTCTGAAGAAAACTAGTCACTGAGGAAGTACAGAGGATGTAAAATCAGTGTGGTGTTCATCACAATGGAGGATCAGTCACTTGGTCATTTTTTACACAGGAGGGTCAGTCATTGGAGCACACATTATAAAAAGATGTTCAGTACTGGGGCACTGATTACAGAAGACAGCCAGTCACTGGAATACCAATCACTGTGGAGGTTTAGTCACTGGGCCACCCATTATAAAGGAGGTCCAGTCAAAGGGTGACTATCACAGAGGAGAGTCAATCACTGGGACATCCATCACAGAGAAATGTCAGTCACTGGGGCGCCAATCACTGAGTAGTGCCAGTCTCTGGGACACCAATTATGCAGGTGGCCCAGTTACTGGAACACACATCACAGAACACCCAATTTGAATGAGAGACTGGGAGAACCGTCACTGAGGCACTCATTATGGTGGGGTGACAATCAATGGGACAACCACCACAGAGGAGTACTAGTCACCAAGGCACATATCTCTGAAAAGAGTCAGTCACTTGGACACCCATCAAATGGAAGGTTTGTCACTGAGGCATCTAAAATGGAGGAAAAGCAGCACTCATCACAGAGAATAGCTAGTAACTAGGGGTCCCATTATGGAGGTGGGCTAGTGATTGGGGCATCAATCACAGTGGAGAACCAGTCAATAGAGCATCTATTATGGACAAGGCCATCAATAGACAGCCATCACAGAGGAGTGCAGTACAGGGGCATCCATTTTGAAGGGGGCCCAGTTACTAGGACACACATCATTGAATAGGACTAGTCAATGCAGCACCCATCACTCACGATGGCCATTCATTGAGACACCAATCAAAGTGGAGGTCTTGCCATAGGGGCATCTATTGTGGATGACTTCCAGTCACTAGGACACTCACCACAGAGGAAGGCCCAGCACTGTGGCTTCCATTGAGGAGAAGGCCAAGAAACTGAAGCAACCATTATAGAGAGAGCTAGTCACTAGGACACCCATTTTGGAGGAGGTTCAGTTAGTAGGACACCCATAATAGAAGAGGGCTAGTCACTGCAACACCCATTATAGAGGATGTCCAGTCATTGTGGTACCAAATACAAAGGTGGCCTAGTAACTAGAGCACATATTATGAAGTAGGCTCACATGTTAGGACACTCATCACCAAGAAGTGTCCGTCACTGGAACACCCATGATAGAGAGTTCCAGTAAGTAGGACAGTCATCAAAGAGAAGATTTAAGCATCTGTCACAGAGAAGGTTCAGTATCCAGAGCACCCATCAAAAAGGAGGGCTACTCTGGGGCATATATCACAGTGAAGACCAGTCTCTGAGGCACCTATCAAAGAGGAGGGGAAGACATTGAGACAGCCATCTAGGAAGACAGCAAGTACCTGAGGCATTAGATATGGAGGAAGATTAATCACTGGGGCACTCATCACAAAGGAGGGCAAGTTACTAAAACACTCATCATGAAGGAGGACTAGTTACTAATGCATTAATCACAAGGAGGAAAAGTCCTTGGGTACCTGTAATGGAGAAGGTAAATCACTGTGACTCCCATTGAAGAGGAAGGCTTGTCACTTGACACCCCTTAAAGAGGAGAGACAATCACTGCAATAACAATCATAGAAGAAAGCTAATCACCGTTGCAAGAATCACAGAAGGGAGGCAATTACTGTGACACTCATCAAAATAGGAGAAATTATCCTTGGAGCACCCATTACATAGAAGAGTCAGTAACAGAGACATCTGTCCCAGCAGAGGCCATCCACTGGGAAATCCATAACAGTGGATTTCTAAATACTGGGGTCCCCAACGCAGAAGGCAGTTGCTGAACTACAAAACACAGGTGAAGGCCAGTCACTAAAGCATAGGTTATAACTGAAGTCCAGTCAGTGTAATACCAATCACAGAGGAGAACCAGTCAGACACCAAATACAAATGAAGAACAGAGGATAGCTAGTCACTTGGGCTATGATCATCAAAGAGGATAGCTAGTCACTTGGGCCATGATCAGAGTGGATGTTCATTCACTGATGAGTCTATCATAGAGGACAGTCAGTCATCAAGACACCCATCACAGAGGAAAGGCAGTCACCAGGGCATCCATCACAGAGAGGCAGTCACTTTGTCATCAATAACTGAGGGGACCAGCCACTGGATACGACTTGACCTGCCCTTCTCTCTTATGGGTGGGACCCATTGACCAGGCCTCTGCCTTATCAATGCCACAGTTACTGACTCACCTTTGTGATGGCTGCCTCTGTGATTGGCCCTTTTCTGTGATAGTTGCCTCAGTGAAAGTTCCTCCTCTATGGTGTATGTCCTAGTGACTACTTCATCCATAATGAATACTTAAATGAGTAGTCTTCCTCTGTGCTTGGGGCATCAGTTAATGGCTCTCCTCTGTGATAGTTGCCCCAGTGAGTGACCCTCCTCCATAATGGATGTCCCAGAGACTGGTTCTCTTCTTTGATGGGTGCCTCAGTGACTGGTCCTCCTCTGTTAGAGGTACACCAGTCACAGGCTCTTATTTGTAATTAGTGTCTCAGTGACTGAGCCTCCTTCATAATGGGTTCTTCAGTGACCAACCCTCTTCTTTGATAGTTACTCCAGTGACTGGCCTTCCTGTTATAGGTACCACAGTCACAGGCCCTCTTTTGTGATTAGTTCTCCAGTGACTGGGCTTTCTCCATAATGGGTGTCCCCATGACTGGCTCTAACCATTATGATTGCCCTAGTGACTGTGCGTCCTCTGTGATTGGAACCCTAGTAATTAACCCTCCTCTGTGAAGGTTGTCCCAATGACTGATCCACCTCCATAAAGTGTGCTCCAGTGACTGGCCTACACTGTTATGGGTGCCACAAGAATAGCTTTTCTCTCTGTTGAATGTACCAGTGAATAGCCAATTCTGTGAGGGGTGCAACCATGACTGACCTGTCTTTTATGGGTGCCACAATGACTGACCTGCCTCTGTTATGGGTGGATCAGTGACTGACCCTCTACTGTGAAAAATACCCCAATGACTGATCCTTCTTTGTGTGCAGTGCCCTAGTGACAAGATTTCCTCTGATTGCAGCCCCAGTGCCTGAGTCCCCTACATAATGGATGCAACAGTGAGAAGCCCTCTACCATTAATGGTTGCACAATAACTGTGTCCCTTTGGTGATTTGTTCCCCAGTGACTGGTCCTCCTCCTTAATGGGTTCCCCTAGTGGTGAGCTCTTTTTAGTGAAGGTTTTCCCAGTAACAGGGCCTCTTACATTTTTGAAACCCCAGGGATAAGACCTCCTTTGTGATGAATGTCCCATTGATTAGCCATCATAAGTGATGGATGCCCCAATGACTGGCCCTTGTCACCCAAGATTTTCCCAGTGAACTATTCTCTTCCATATTGAGTAACCCAGTGACTAGGCCTCCCCTGTTACTGGGATGAGTGTCAAGACCTCCACTCTAATAGTGTCTCAGTGACTAGCCCTTCTCTATGTTTTGTTCCCCAGTTAATGACTGCCTACTGTGATACCTGTTCCAGTGACTGTTCCTCCTTTGTGATGGGTGATTCATTGGATTTATTTTCTCTGTGATGGTTAACACTATGACCAGGCCTTCTCTGTGATCTGGACCCCAGTCACTTTCTCTCCTCTTTTATAGGTGCCTCAGTGACTTTCCCTCCTCAAGTGTTTGGTGCCTCATTGACTAGCCCTCCTCTGTGATAAGTGCACCAGTGACTGGCACTCATTTGTTATGGGTATCTCTGTTACTGGCTTATTCTCTAATGAGTACCCCAGTGACTGACTTTCCATTGTTGTGGAAGTTCCAGTGACTGGCCTCCTCTGTGATGAGTGCTTCAGTGACTGGCAATTCTCTTCTACAGATTGGTCAGTGACTGAACTTTCTCTATCACGGTGCCGCATTGAATGACCAACTCTGTGATGGGTCTTCCAATAACTGAACTTTCCCCATAATTGATGTTCCAGTGACTAGCACTCCTCTGTGATGGGTGATCCTGTGACTGAATCTCCTCTGTGATAGGTGTGCCTCAGTGACTTGCCCTCATCTGTGAAAAATAACCCAGTGATTTATCCTCCAGTGTGATGGCCACTTGGACTAGATTTCCTCTGTAATAGCTATCCCAGTGATGGTGTTTCTTACATATGTGCCACAGTGACGAGTCTTTCTCCATTATGAAGACCGCTGTGACTGGAACTTCTTGGCGATTGGTGCCACAATGATTGGCCTTCCTCCATAATGGTTACTCAAGAGAGAAGACTTTTTCTGTGATATGTGACCCAGTAATTTGGACACATCCATAATGGGTTCCCAGTACTGATTCACCTCCATTATGTGTACCCCAGTGTTTGGGTCTTGTCTGTAATTGGTGTTCCAGTGATTGACCTCCTCATAATTTTTGCCTTCATGACTAGCCCTTCTCTGTGATGGTGTGCCACTTAATGGGCCTTCTCAATAATGGGTGTACCACTGACTACTTGTTTGTGATGGGTGTCCCTGTGACTTGTCCTACTCTCTAATGGGAATCCCAGTCTTATAATGTTAACTCTGGAATCAACCACACCCTGTGATGGAGGCCACTTTGAAAAATTCTCTTCAGAGATGGGTTTCCCAATGACTAGCCCTCCTCTGCAATGAATGCCTTTGTGACTGATAATCCCCTGTTTGGTGCCAATGACTGGCCCTTCTTTATATTTGCTCCAAAGACTAGTTCTCCTCTGTGATGGGTGTCCCACTTATTGAGCCTCAACCATAATGGGTGCCCAGCGAGTGACCCACCTTTTTGATGAGTGCCCTGTGACTAGGCTTCAAACATAATGTGTGGCACAGTGAATAGGTCTCCCTTTGATTGGTGCTCCAAAGCCTGGCCTTTATACATGACAGCTGCCCCAATGACTAGCACTCCTCTGTATGAGTGACAAAATGACTGTGACTTCTCCATAATGGATGGCTCAGAGACTGATTGGTGCTTCAATGACTGGCCACCTTCTATAATGGATGTCACAGTGACAAGTCCTCTTCTGTGCTGGGTGTCTTAGTTACTGTGTCTCCTCCAAAGTTTTGCCTCAGTGACTAGCCCTCCTCTTGATGGGTGCCCCAGTTTCTCCTAGTCATCTCCATAATGGGTGCCCTAACGACAGGCCCTCCTCTGTTATCAATCTCCCTGTGCCTGGGCCTTCTCCATGATAGGGTTCCATTTACTCAGTCCCTGTTTGATTGGTGCTTTGGTGTCTGGCCCTCCTCCAAATTAGGTGCCACCTAGACTGACCCACCTCTGTGATGGGTGCCACCATGGCAGGGTCTCATCTGTGATGGGTGTCTCAGGCACTGGCACTACTCTGTGATAAATGCTCCAGTTACAGGGCCTCCTCTATAATGTATGCCCCTGTAACTGGCCCTCCTCAATGAAAAATATCACAATAACTGATCCTCCTCTATAATGGATAGCACATTGATTATTGCCTCCTCTGTGATGGCTGGCCCAGTAGCTGGCCTTCCTCTTTGATAGGTCCTCTGTGAATGAGCCCCTCTTAAGGGTGTCCCAGTGATTTCCCCTCATCTATGATATGTGCCCAGTGACTGACCCTCATTTGTGATGTGTGCCACAGTGAGTGACTCTCCTCTATGATGGGTTCCTCATTGAATGACACTTTTCTGTGATGGATTCATTACTGTCTTGCTCTCCTCTGTGATGGGTGCCACAGTGAGAGGGCATTCTCTGTGATCAGGTCCCCAGTGATGGGCTCTCTTTTGTTATGGTTGTCTCAGTGATTGATCCTCCTCCATATTAGGTGCTCCTTTGCCTAAGACACCTCTGTGGTTGGATTTCATCCAAATTGGGTGCCCCTGTGACTAGTCCTCCTGAGTGATGGGTGTTACAGTAACTGGGCCTCTCCCATAACTTATGTCCCAATGACAGACACTCCTCTGTGATGGATACCCCTGTGACTGGCTCTTCTCTGTAATGAGTGTTCCCGTGATTCGTTCTTCTCTACAATAGATGGCCTATTGATTGAACCTCCTCTATAATGCATGCCACAGTGACTGGTCCTCCTCTATAATAATTACACCAGTGACTGGCTCTCCTTTGTGAAAAATATCCCAGTAAATAATCTTATTCTGTAATTGGTGCCCCACTGACTAGCTTTCTTTTTTTATCTCTCTCCCAGTGACTGGGTCTCCTACATAATGCATGCCACAGTAACTTGTCCTCTTCCATTATAGGTGCCCCAGTGATTGTGTCTTCTTGGTGTTTTATGCCCCAATGAACGGCCCTCCTCCATAATGGATGCTTTAGTAAATAACTTCCTTTGTGATTGGTGTGTCAGTAACAGGATTTCCTCCATAGTGGGTGCCCCAATGACTAGCCCTCTTCTGTAATTGGTGTTCCACTTATTGGGCCTCCTCCTTAATGGATGTCACAGTGACTGATCCTCCTTTGTTATTGATGACAGTGACAAGACCTCCTCTGTGGTTTATATAATGATCAGCCCTCCTTTCTGAGGGGTGTCCTCATTCCTGGCCCACCTCTCTTATAGTAACCTCAATGACTGACCCTTATCTGTTGTGGGTGCCACTGTGACTGACCCTCCTCTGTTATGACTTTCCAGTGACTGCCCATCCTTTGCCATGGTTGGCTCAGTGATTGGCCCTCTTCTGTGATGGATGCCCTAATGACTTACTATTTTTGCAACCTGTGATGAAATGACTGGGCATATTCTCTTATTGAATCCCTGGTGACTGGTTCTTCCCTGTGAAGGTTACTTCAGCGGTTGTCCTTCCTATGACTTTGGTGACTCACTCACACATACTTCTGTGTGATGGGTGCCTCAGTAATTGATCTTTCCCTGTGATCATTGCTACAGTGATTTTCTGTCATAAGTGCTCCAGTAGGAAGATCTCAGTGATAGATGAAATGGTGACGGGACCTCCTACACATTGGATGCCCCAGTAACTGTGTCTCCTCTACAAATGGTGCCAGAAAGGCTGACCGTCCTTTTTTATGGGTGTCCTAGTGACAGAACCTTTTCTAGAATGGGTGCCCTAGAAATTGAGCCTCCTCCAAAATAGTGCCTCAGTGTCTAGGTCTACTCTGTAATGGAAACCACAATTTCAGGGCCTCCTACATAATGGATGCTACAGTGACTGAACCTCCTCTGTGATGGATGTCCCAGTGATTGGATCATCTCTGTAATAGGTGCACCATTGTCTGAGACTTCTGCCTGCTTGGTGCCCCAGTGACTGACCCTCCTCCAAATTCAGTGTACCAGTTAATAATTCTCCTCTGTGATGGGTGTTCCAGTTAGTGGACCTCCTTCATAATTGGTGTTCCAATGACTAGCACTTCTTTGTGATGGATGTCCCAGTGAGTGACTGTCCTTTGTGATGGGTGTCCCAGTGACTGGCTCTCCTCTGTGATATGTGGCCTAGTAACTGAGTCTACTCTATAATGAGTGCCACATTGACTAGACTTCCTCAGTGATGGGTGCCCCAGTGACTATTGCTGTTACAATGACTGAATCTCCCAAATTATTGGTGTCCCAGAGGTGGACCCTCCTTCATAATGGGTATTCTAATGACTAGACCATATATGGGATGGGTATCTCACTAACTAGGCCAATCCCATAATGACAGCTCCAGTGACTGGTCCTTCTTGATTATAGGTGATCCAGAGACTGGGCTTCCTCTGAGATTGGTGTCCCATTGACTGCCCCTTCTCCTTAATAGTTGCCCCAGTGACTGGCATTCCTTCTGTGATGGGTGTTCCCTTACACTGCCTCTTCCATAATGGGTATCACAGTGACTGTCCCTCCTTTGTGATGGATGTCATTCCAATAGCCTTTATCTTTAATATTACCTCAGTGATGGGACCTCCTCTGTGATTGGTTTCCCAGTGACTAGACTTCATCTATGATGGATGCTTCAGTGATTAGCTCTCCTCTGTGATGTCTAACATGGTGACTGGGACTTCCCTTCAATGGGTGTCCCAGTGACTAAGCTGCTTCTTTTATTGGTATCCCCAATGACTGGACATCCTCTTGAATGCACGCCTTGGTGAAAATCACTGTTTTGTAGTCAGTGACCTAATAACTGTTCCTCCTTCAATTTGGGGCCTCTCTGACAAGCTCTAATTTGTGAAGATTATCCCAATGACAAACTCTCCTCCATAATGAAGGCCCCAATGTGATGCCCTCCACTGTTGTGGGTGGCACCCTGTCTAGCACTCCTCTGTGTTGGGTATTGAAGTGAGTAGCCCTAGCCTGTGAAGCTTGTCCCTGTGACTGGCCCACCTCTGTTAAGGGTCACTGAGTGACTTGTCCTCTTATGTAATGACTGTCATAGTGACTGGCTTTCCTCTTTGATATGTGCCCCAGTGACTACACTTACTCTGTGCTGGGTGCCCAAGTGACAGTCCATAACCTTCATAATGGATGCCCCAGTGTCAAACACTCCCTCTAATGGATGCCCCAGTGTCTGGTCCTCCTCCATAATAGGTTTTAATTGACTGGTCCTTTCTGTGATTGCTGCCACAATGACTAGCTGTCCTCCAAGTTAGGTGGCCCCGGTGACTTCTTCATCTTTTATGTGTATTCCAGTAACTGGGCCTCCTGCATAATTTGTGTCCCATTGACTAGCCCTCCTCTGTAATGCATGCCCCTGTGACTGGTTCTCCTCTGTGATAGATGCTCCAGTTACTGAACCTCCTTTTTAATGTGTGCCCAAGTGACTGGCCCTCTTCCATAGAGGGTGCCCCAGTAACTACTCTCTTCTTTTATTAGTGCCACAATGACAAGTCCTTCTGTTTGTTGGTGCACCTCTGTGGTGGATGCCTCATTGTGTAACCCTACTCTGTGATAGGTTCATGAGTGACTTGATCTCCTCCATGATATGTTCCTAGGTAACCAGTCTTCCTCAGTGATTGGTGTCATGGTGAATGTGCCTTCTTTGTGATGGATACTCTAGGGACTCTGCTTCATCCATAGTGTATACCATAGTGTATAACCCTCCTCTGAGATGAGTTCCCTTGTTATGGTTTCTCTTCTGTGAAAGATGCCTTGGTGATTGGCTCTCTGATACAGCTTCCCCAAGAGAATGAGTCTCATCAATATTGGGTGTCCCTGTGACTGGCACTCTTCTGTGATGGGTGCTTCATTCACTGGCCTTTCTAAATTAATGGTGCACCAGGACAGGTTCTTCTTTAAGACTGGTACTCCAGTGACTTGTCATTCACCATATTCATGGCCCCAATTACTAGTTTTTCTCTTTGAAAACTGTTTCAATTACTGACTCAACTTCCTCTATTATTGGTGTCACATTGACCAGTCCTCCTTTGTGTTGGATGTACCAGTGACTAGCACTCATCTGTAAGGGGCACCACATTGACTGGCCCATCTCTGTGAAGGTTGTCCTAAGACTGAACATTTTTTGCTATGGCTCCTCAAGTGACTGCCTACCTCTGTAATAGGTACTCCAGTAGTTGACTCTCTTCAGCTTTGTCTGTCTCAGTGACTGGCCCTTCTCTGTGAAATATGCTCCAGTACTGATCCTCTTCTGTGATTTTTTCCCTGGTGACTTGCATTCCTCTGTTATCACTGCCAAATTTACTGGGGAATCCTACGTATTGGATACCTCAGTGACTAACCCTTTTCAATAATGGTGCCCCAGTACGTGTGCCTTAACAGTAATTTGCACCCTGTAACTAACCTTCTCCATAAAGGGTAATCCAGGGACTATGCTTCACCCATAGTGTATGCCATAATGAATAACTCTCCTCTAGTAACCCTACTTACTAGCCCTCCTTTGTGGTGAGTGTCCGAGTAACAGGATCTCCTGCATAAAGGGTATTCCAGTGACTGACCCTCCTCCATTATGGGCGTCCAAGTAACTGGGCCTACTCTGGAGAGGAAACTTTGTAATGGTTACCTCAGTGACTAGCCCTCCTCTATAATAGGTGCTCCTTTTTTGGGTTGCCTCCATGATGACTATACTAGTGGCTACCTTCATTTGTGATGAGTGTATCAGTAAGTGGACTTCCTCCATAAAGTATGCTTCAGTGAATGTTCCTCCTCTTTGTTGGTGTCCAGTTGAATGATATTCAAATATAATCGGTGTCTCAGTGACTAGCCCTCCTCAGTGATGTGTGTCATAGTGACTGGGGCTTCTCCACTTTGGGTGACACAATGATTTGGACTCCTTTGTGATCGGTACGCTGGAGACTAGTCCTCATTTATGATGGGTGTCTTATTAATGGGAATTCCTCCCAAATGAGTGCCCAGTGACTAGTAGTTGCCCTAGTGACTGGGCCCCCTCCATAATGATTGCCCTAGTGATTGGTCCTCCACTGTGATGGGTGTCCTAGTGACTGGTTCTCCTCTGCTATGGGTTCAACAGTCACAGGTTGTCCTTTGTGATTGCTTCCCAAGTGATTGTCTCCTCCATAACGGATGCCCCAGTTACAGGTCCTTCTATGTTGTGTGTGCTGCAAGAGTTGCCTTTCTCGGTCATGGATGTCCCAGTGACCAGCCCTCCTATCTGAGGAATGCAACCATGACTGATCCACTTCTGTGATGGCTTCTTAATGATCTGACCTCCTCCATTTTAGTTGTTACAGTGACTGGGACTTCTCAATTATTGGTGTCTGAATGACTGGCCATCCATAGCAATGGGTGTCACAGTGACAAGTCCCCTTCTGCCCTTCTGTGATGAGTATCCCAGTAACCATGCATTCCTCAAGTGGGTTTCTGGTGAATTGGTGGGTGCCCAATTTCTGGATCTCATCCATCTTGGATATCCCTGTGACTAAACTTCCTCCATGAAGTGTGTCCCTGTGATTAGGCCTCCACTGTGAGAGATGCTCCATTGACTGAGACTCCTTCGTGAATGAAGTCACAGCAACTGATCATCCTCCCAATTGGGATTCCCAGTTATTAGCCCACCCAATATGTGACCTTATTTACTGACCTCGCTTTGTGATGGATGCCAAAATATTGGCCCTTCTTTATTATAGGTACGCCAGTTACTGGCTTGTTTCTGTGTTGACTCAGCATCTAGCCTTCCTCTCTAATGGGTGCCCCAGAGACTGTTCCTTCTCTGTGAAGTGTTCCCCAAGGATAATCCAACCTCTGTTATGGGTGTCCTGGTGACTGGGCACCTTCTCTGTGATGGTTCCCTAGTGATTAGTCCCCTTCAGTGATGGGTGCCTCAGTTACTGGGACTGATCTGTTTTTTGTACCCCAATGACAGGCCATTCTGTGTGATCAGTACCTCAGTGAATGGCCCTTTTTAAATTGATTCTCCAGAGTGACTGGTCATTTTTTGGGACAGAGGTCTCAGCTACTAGTCCTCCTCTGTCATAGGCACCTCAGTGACTGGTTCTTCTCTGTGTTGGATGCCAAATTGATTAACCCTCCTCTGTGATGGTTGACACAGTGACTGGGTCTCATTCACTTGTCCCAGTGACTGGTCATTCCTTGTGATGAGTTCGTTAGTTACTGGTCTTCCATTATGATAGGTTCTCCAGTTACTAGACTCCTCTGTGATGGGCAACACACCGACTTTGTCTTCTCAGTGATGGCTGCCCCACTTACTGGGCTCTTCTGTGATTGGAGGCCAATGACCAGGCCCCTCTTAATGTGCCCCCAGTGACTACCCCTCCTCCTACCTCTTAGTGACTGGACCTCATCTGTGGTCTGTGCCTCATTGATTGATTTTTCTATGTGATGTGAGCCTTAGTCACTTGTTCTCCTCTGTGATGTGCACCCTAATTATTGGTTCTCCTGTGTGATGAGTGCCCCAGTGGCTGGCTCTCATCTGTGATGGTTGTCACATTGGCTGGCTTTCTTCTTAATGGATGAACTAGTGAGTACCTTTTTCTGTGATGGTTGTCCTGTCCCTGAACCTCTTCTATAATATGTGCTCCAGTGACTGGAACTCCTCTGTGATGGATGTCTTGGTGACAGGCCCTTGTCTGTGATGGATGTCACAGTGACTTGTTCTCCTCTGTGATTGGTGCCCCGGTGACTGGCCCTAATTTATAATGGATGCCACAATAACTAGCATCCTCTATGAAGGGTACCCCAGTGTGTGGATTTCATCTGTCATGGGTGTCCCAGTGACTGCCTCTGCTCTGTGATAGATGCCCCAGTGACTGGGACAACATTAAAATTGGGTCTCCTCAATTATGGGTGCCCAGTGACTAGCTTCCTTAGTTATTGAACCACAGTAACTAGAACTTTTCCATAATGGTTGCCAAATTGACTATCCCACTTCTCAGATTGGTTTCTCACTTAATGGGTGTCTTCAATAACGGGTGCCCCTTAGACTATCCTTCCTTTGTAATGGTATTCCACAGGATTGGCCCACCTGTGTGATGGGTGACCCAGTGACTGACCATCCTATATAATGAGAGTTCTGTGACTGACCTTTCTCCTTAATTGGAGCCACCATGACTGGCTTTCCTCTGTAATGAAAACCACAGTCTGTCCTTCCACTATGATGGTTGTTTAAGTGACTAGACCTCTTCTGTGATGGTTTCCTCAAATAATTCGCCATGATTGTGATGTGTGCCCCAGTGACTGGTCCTGTTTCTGAACAGTTCCCCAGCGACTGCTCTTCCTTCTAATTGCTGCCTCCTCTGTGAGTGTGACTCAGTGACTGACCTTTCTCTGTGATAGATGTCTCAATGATATGCTGTTCTAGGTGACTAGTCCTTCTCTAAAATGGGTTCCCCAGTGACTGGAAATCCTCATAATGGGTGTCACAATGACTAACTTTTCTCTGTGGTGGGTGCCTCTGTGACTGATTCTCCTTTGTGATAGGTGTCATAGTGACTAAGCTTCCTCTGTGATGAATGTCCCAGTAACATTCTCATCTATAATGAATGCCCTAGAAACATATCCTCCTCTGTGCTGGGTGCCCCAGTGACAGACTCTCTTCTGTAATGGGTGTCTTAGGGACTGACTCTCCTCTTTGATAGTTGTCCTGTGACTGGGCCTCCTTCATAATGGGTGCCCCAAAGATTGTCCCTCTTCTTCAGTTGGTACCCCAGTGACTGGTCCTACTCAATTATGGGTGCATCAGTCACATCTTCTATGTGATTGGTTCCCAAGTGACTGGTCCTTCTCTGTAACAGGTGTCCCAATGACAAGCCCCATTTTTCACCCCAGTGACTAGAACTTCTCTGTGAAGTTTGCCCCAAAGACTTGTCCTCCTCTATAATAGGTTCACAGTGACCAGTCATCTTCTGTTGCAAGTGTCATAAGACTAGACCTTCTTTGTGTTAAGTGTACCGATGACTAGTCCACCTCTATAATGGGTTCACCAGTACCTGGCTCTCTTCTCTTATGGGTGCCAAGTGAGAGTCCCTCTTCCGTGATTGTTGTCTCAGTGACTGACCCTCCTCTCTGATGAGTTCCCAATGATGGGATCCCCAGTGACTAGTCCTCCTTTCTGATGTGTTCCCCAGTTACTAGTTCTCCTCTGTGATGAATGTCTCAGTAACTTGGCCTTCTCCATAATGTGTGCCTCAGTAAAAACCCTCCTTTGTGATGAATGACCTATGACTACTTCTCAGTGGTGAGTGCCAGAGTGACTAGATCTTCTTTCAGATGGGTGGCCCAGTGACAGGGTCTCCTCTATAAAGTGTTCCCCAGTGACTGGCCCTCCTCCTTTAAGAGTGCAACAGTGACAGAAATTTGCCTTTGATTGATGCTCTAGTGACTGGCCCTCATCCTTTTTGGTTACCTCAGTGAATAGCCCTCCTCTGTGATGGGTGTTTAACTTAATGTGTCTCCTCCATAGTGACTGTCTTAGTGACTGACTCTCCTTTGTAATGGGTGTCGAAGTAACTGGGTCTTCTCCAAAATATGTGCTGCAGTGACAGTAATTTCTCTGTGAGAGTGCCCAAGTGACTGGCCTTTTTATAAGATGGATGCCCCAGTGACCAGCTCTCCTCTGTCACGGGTTCACAGTGACTTTCCCTTTTCTATTGTGGGCACCCCAGTGACTGGGCTTCCATTGTGATGGGTGCCACAGTGATTGAACCTTTCTGTGATTGATGACCCTCCTCTGTGTGGGTGGCCAGTGTGCCAATGACAGATCCTCCTCTGTGATGTGTGCCTATGTGACTGTCCCTGCTCTGTGAAAATTGTCTCAGTGAATGATCCACTTCTAGGAATGGTAACTCAGTGACTAGATTTCTGCTGTAATCTCAGCCCCAGTGAATGGTTCTCCTACATAATGGAGGGGACATTGACAAGCTCTACTACATTACTGGTGCCCCAGTGATTGTGACTTCTCTGTGATTTGTTTCAGTGACTTGTCTTCCTCCAAAATAGGTGCTCTAGTGTCAAGCCCTCTTGTGTGATAGGTGTCTCAGTATCTAGGCCTCCTCTAATTTGGGTGCACCACTGATAAGTCTTCTTTTGTTATGACTGTATTAATGACTGGCCCTCTTCAGTGATGGGTGTTCCAGTGAATGGCCCTTCATTAGGATGGTTGTCCCAGTGACTGGTCTTCCTCAATATTGGGTGACTCAGTCCTTGGCTCCCCCCCCCAATTATTGATTTCATAGTTTCAAGCCATTCTCTCTGTGGGTTTGTCAGTGACTAACACTCTTCTGAGGGGTGTGGCACCTGACAGGGTCTCCTCTGTGATAAATGCCCCCTGAATGGCTTTCCTGTGTGATTGGTGCCAAGGTGACAGGGTCTCCTCTGTAATGAATATCTCAAAGTCTTTTTATTTTCTGTGATTGGTGTCCCAGTGACTAGGCCTCCTCTGGAAACAGGGCCCAAGTGACTGGCTATCCTCTGTAATGGATGCCTCAGTGATTGTTCCTCCTTGTATTTTTAGCGACACAATAACTGTCCCTCTTCTGTGATCAGAGAACCAGTGATTGGCACTCATCTGTGATTGATACCACAGTGACTGTCCTCCTCTGTGATAAGTGCTACAGTGACTGGCTCTCAACTGTTATGGGTGTCCCCGTGACTGTCCTCTTCTGTGATGGGTCTTACAGAAATTGGGCCTCCTCTACAATTGGAGTACCAGTGACTAACACTCCTCTGTAAAGGATGTCCATGAAATTGGCTCTTTCTGTGATGAATGATCCAGTGACAGTCCATCCTCTGTGATAAATATTCCAGTGACTTGTCCTCCTCTTTTATGGGTGCCCCATGGACTAGCCGTTCCTTTGTGAAAAATGACCTAGTGACTGATCCTCTTTTGTGGTAGGCACACCAGTGAATAGCTTTCTGCTGTGATCACTCCTCAAGTGAATGGTTCTCTCACATATTAGGTTCCTCATAGACTAGTCCTAATCTCTTATGGGTGCCCCACTTGGCCTCCATGATGATTTGTGTCCAGTGAGTGACCCTCCTCCATAGTTTATGCACCAGTGACTAGCCCTCTTCTGTGACAGGTGTCTTAATTCCTAGGCCTCTTCTAAATCGGGCTCCAGTGGCTAAATTCCTTTGTAATTTGTATGCCAGTGACTGGCCCTCCTCCAAATATGGTCCCCCAATGACTAGCCCTCTTGTCTGATGGGTATTCCAGTGACTGATTCTCCTTAGTGATGGGTGTCATAGTGACTGTTTCTCATCGGTGAAAATTCCTGGTCTCCACAGTGACCAATCTTCCTCTGTGAAATGTACCACACTGATTTTTGCCTCCTCTGTGATTACTGGTCCAGTTACTGGCCCTGATATGTAATTGAATCCCAAGTTACTGAGCCCGTCCTAATGGGTGGACCAGTGACATGCCTTCATCTGTAATATGTGCTCCGTGACATCCCTTCCTCTGTGATGGGTACTCCAGTGACTGTCCCTCTTCTGTGATACCTGTTTTAGTGTCTTGCCTTCACCTGAGATAGGTGTCCTAGTAACTGGGCCTCCTTTAATAATTGATTCTCCTTTGACTGGGACTCCTCTGTGATTGGTGCTGCAGTGACTGGCCTTCCTGTAAGTTGGAATCCACTGTGGCCCTCTGCTGTAATGGGTACACAAATGACTGGCCCTTTACTATAAAAATGCCCCAGTAACTAGTCTTCCTTTGTGATGAACCCCAAACTAACTTTCCTCTGTGAAATCTGTCCCAGACACTGGTCTCTTACTTAAAGAGTGTCTCAGTGACTAGCCCTACTCCATTATGGATGACTGATTCATTATGTTTCCTTGGTGATTGATGACAAGTGACTAGTTCTTTTCTGTAATTTCTGCCCCATTTAATAGCCTTCCTCTGTGAAGAGTGTTCCAGTAGCAGGACCTCCTCCAAAATTGGTGGAAAATTGACATTATCTCCATCATGATGGGTTTCCCATTGAATGTCTTTCCTCTGTGATTGTTGTCCCAGTGACTGGCCTTCCTCCATAATGAGTGCCCCAGTAACTGGCCCTCCTTCAATATAGGTACCTCAGTGATTGGGCTTCATCTGTTACTTGTGCCCTTTTGCCTAATCCTCCTCCATAATGCTTATGCCAGCGACTCCCTCCTCTGTGAAGTTTGTCCCAATGACTGGCCCTCATCAATAATGAGTTCACAGTGACTAATTCTAATTCATTATGTGTGCCACAGTGAATTACCCTTCTCTGTGTTGAATGTACCAATGACTAGCCCTCTTCAGTGAGGCATGGCAATGTGTTTGGCCTGATTCTGTGATGGGTGTTCTATTGACTGAACCCCCCCCCAATTGTGTGTACCTTGGAGACAGCCCCTCCTCTGTGATGGGTCCCCCAGTGCCTGGCCTTACTCTGTGATAGGTATTGCCATGACTGGCCCTCTTCTGTAATAGCTGTCAAAATGAATGACCCTCCTCTGTGTTTGTTACCCTGTGACTACACCTCCCCTGTGATGGATGCCCCAGTAACTCGCCCTCTGTGATGAGTACCAGTGACTAGGCCTCCTCTGTGAAAAATGGCCCAGTGAATGATTCTCTCTGATTGTTGACCTGGAAATGATATTTCCTCTTGATAGCTGCTCCAGAGACAGGATCTCTTACACAAGAGGCATGCCAGTGACAAGTCCTCTTTAATGATTGGTACCCCAGTGACTTGCTCTCCTCTGTGATGTGTACCCTAGTAAAAAGCTCTCTTCTGTGGTTTGTGTCAAAGTGACTAGCCATCCTCTCTGATGTACGCATTTTTATCTGACCCTCTACCATGATGTGTGCCCCAGTGACTTGTCTCCCTCTGTGAAGAGTGCACAAGTGTCTGATCCACTTCTGTAATCACTGTCATAGTGATTGGTCCTTCTCTGTGATGTGTGTCACAGTGATAAACCCTCATCTGGGATGTATTCTCAGTGACTAGCCCTGCTCTGTGATGCATAGCTTTTTGACTGGCACTCCTCTGTGATGGATACCCCAGTGAAAGGCCCTCCTTTTTAAACATGCACCAGTAACTGATCCTCCTCTGTGTTTAGTGCCCCAGTGATTGATTTCTTCTGTGATCTCTGTCCAGAGATTTTTCTCCTAATTAATGGATGCCTCAGTGACTAGCTCTCCCCAGTCACTATGCCTCTTCAGTGGCTGGTGCCACAATGACTGAATGTGTGCTGTAGTAACTAGGCTTCTTCTATAAAGGATGTTCTACTAACTGGAACTCCTTCATGATTGGTGTCCAAGTAATATGACCTCCATTGTGATGGGTTTCCCAGTGACTGCCCCGCCTCAGTGATGGGTGTTTCATTGAATGACCCTCCTCTGTGATCGTTCCCTCAGTGACTGGCTCTCCTCCATAATGAATGTCCCAGTGACTGACCATCCTCTAATAGGGGACCACAGTGAATAGCCCTCCTGTGTGAGGGTTTTTCCAGTGACTAGTCCTTCTCTGAGAGGGGTGCCCTCATGGCTGGCTCATCTTTGTGTTGGGTTCCCATTGACTGACTGTCCTCTGTTTTGGGTGACCCACTGACAGTACCTTTTCAAGGATGGGTGACCCAGTGACTGTCCCTCTTCTGTGATTCTGTCCCAGTGACTACCCCTCCTAAGGGATGAGTGCCTCCATTACTACCCTCCTTTTTGTTTTATGCATCACTAACTGGACTTCCTCTGTGATTGGAGCAATTGTGATTGGCTATCCTGTGTATTTGATGCTCCAATGACTGCCCCTCAACTGTGATGTGCACTTCAAAGGCTGTCCCTTCACTGTAATGTGTGTCTCAGTGACTGGCATATTTTGTGATGTGTCTTTCAATGACTGGGTCTCCTCTCTGATGGGAGACCCAGTGACTGGCTCTCATCTGTAATGGATGTTGCATTGACTGAGTATCTCTTCTGTTATGGGTGCCCTGGTGATTATCCTGTTTCTGTGATAGTTGTACCATGGACTGGCCCTACTCTGCGGTGAGTCCCATAGTGATTGGTCCTCTTTTGTGATGGGAGTCCAAGTGACTGGGCCTTCTCTATAATGGATTCCCCAGTTAGGAATCCACATCTGTGATTTGTGGCCCAGTGACCATCCTCAACTTGGGTGCCCCAGTGACTTGTCCTCTTCTTTGTTGGATGCTCTAGTGACTCATCCTCTTGTGTGATGATGCCCCTATGAATGGTCCTTCTCCACAATAAGTGCTCTAGTTAGTGACTCTGTCTCCTCTGTGATGTGTGCCTCAGTGACTAACCCTCCTGTGACTAGTCTTCCTCTGCTATAGTTGACACCGTAACTTTCAATCCTCTGTGATATTTGTTCCAGTCACTAGTTTTCCTCTGTGATGTGTGTACCCCATGACTGGCCCACATTTTTAATGGTTTCTCAAGTGAATTGACATTTTGGTAATTGTTACCCAGTGCCTTTCCCTCCTCTCTGATGGTTGCCCTAGTGACTGATCCTTCTCAGGGATGGGTTAGCCAGTTGCTGGACACTTTTGTGATGACCTTCGAACTGATTGACCCTCCTGTCTGATGGGTGCCCTAGTTATTGGCATGCTTCTGTAATGTGTGCCTCAAACTGGCCCTCCTCTTTGATGGGTGCAACAGTGATAGGTCCTCTTTTTTGATTAGTGATGCAGTGGCTTGGTCTCCTTCATATTGTGTGCCCTAGGGACTGGCCCTCCACATTTATCAGTGTCCCAGTGGCTAGTTCTCCATTTTAGTGGTAGACTATTGACTGACCCTCCATCATAATGCTATCCCCAGAGACTAGTCCTCTTTTCTAAACCTTGTCCCAATGACTGACCTTCATCCATAATGGGTGCCCTTGGGAATGGTTCTCCTTCATTATTAGTGTCCCAGCCATTGGGTCTCTGTCTGATTGTGCCCCAGTGACTGCCCTTCACCCTAATGGTTGCCCCAGTGACTACCCTTCCTCTGAATATTGTCCCAATGACAGGTCCTCCTCCATAATGGGTTCCCCAATGACTGCTACTCCTCTGTCATAGGTACCACAGTGATTAGTCCTCCACTTTTTGGAGCATCCCAGTGATTATCCTCCTCTTGAAGAGTTCTCCAGTGACTAGCCTGTCTGCCTCTATAATGGGTGCACCAGTGACTGGTCCTCCGTTGTGATGGATGCCCCAGTGACTGTCCCTCTTCTGTGATAACTGCCCCAGTGCCTTGTCCTCCTATGTAATGGGATCCCCACGAATACACCTTATCTTTGATAGGTGCTTAAGTGACTGGGTCTTCTCTTTGCTGGGTAACCAGGTGACTAGCTCTCCTTTGTGATGTCTGTCTCAGTGACTGGACCTCATATTAAGGGGTGTCCTAGTGACTGCCCATCCTCTATGCTGTATTCCTTTATGACTGGCATTTCTCTGTAACAGGTACCACAGTGACTGCACCTCTTCTGTGAAGACTAACCCAGTTACTATCCCTCATTCATAATGTATGCCCAGGTGGCTATCCCTCCTCTGTGATGGGTGCCCAGTGACTACAGTATCTCTGTGATGGTTGACTTAGTGAATTGCCCTCCTGTGTGATGGGTGCTGCAGTGAATGACCCTCATCTGTTGTGGTTGTCCCTGTGACTGGCCCACATCCAAAATGAGAGCACCAGTTACTTGTCCTCCTCTGTAATGGGTGTCCCAGTGAGTGTCCTTCCTCTGTGATCAGTGCAGCAGTGACTAGTCCTTCGTTATTAGGGGTGCCCCAGTTACTGGACCTTCTCCATATTGATTTTCCAATGACTAGTCTTCCTCTTTAATGGGAGGCCCATTTACTATGCTTTCTCCATAACGGGTGACCCAGAGGCTGGTCCTCCTTTGTTCTGTGTGTCCTAGTGACTGAATCTCTTCCATAAGTAGTGCCCCAGCAACTGGACATCACCTGATATGTTGCCCCAGTGTATTGCCTTCATATATAATGGGCACCCCAGTGACTAGACCTTCTGTTTTATGAATGTCACAGTAAATAGGCCTACCTCTAAATTGGTGCCTCAGTTATTGCACCTCCTTTGTGATTGGTGTCTCAATTACTTGCCATCCTCTGTGATGTGTGCTGCAGTGACTAGACCTCTTTAGTGATGGGTGTCCTAGTAACTGGGCCTCCTCCAAAATTGGTGCCCTAATGACTAGTCCTCCTCTTTAGTAAATGTCTCACTATCTGGGACTCCTGTATAATGGGTACTTCTGTCACTGGCCATCATCTCCAATGGAGGTCTTAGTGATTTTCTGTCTTCTGTGATGGGTGCCCCAGTGATTAGCCTTCTTCTATGATGAATGACCCAGTTCCTGATCCTCATCCATAATGGGTGTCTCAGAGTGACCCTCTTCTGCTGTGGGAGTCAAAATGACCAGTATACCTCCATAATGTGTGCCCTCATTACTAACAAACTTCTGTCATGGGTGCCGATGTGACTGTTACCCATCCAAAATGGGTGCATAGTGACTCACTCTCCTCTGTCAGGAGTGCCCTAGTTAACGTGCCTCCCCTGTAATGTGTACATAAGTGACTGGCCCTCCTCTATGTTAGTTACCTCAGGAACTGGGTCTCCTATTGACCTGTCCTTCAGTGAAAAGGCCTTCATTATGGGTGCCCCAGTAATTTTGCCTTCTCCATGATTTGTGTCCCAGTGACTGACCCTCCTTCATAATAGATGTCCTTGTGACTAGCTCTCCTCTGTCATGGGTGTCCTTTGACTGCCTCCTCTATGATGAGTACTGCACTGACTGGCCCTCCTCTTTGCCTCAGTGACTGGGTTCCCTAATGATGTTTACTTCAGTGAAAAGCCCTCCTCCATTGTGGGTGCCCCATGACTGCCTCTTCTGTGATTTGTGCCCCAGTGACTGGCCTTCCTTCATAATGGGTGTCATTGTAACTACATATCCTCTGTGATGAGTGTCCCAGTGACTAGACTTCTTCCATTTTGGGTCACTCAGTGATAAGCTGTAATTGTGATGGCTGCCCAGTGACTGGCCCTCTCCTGCAATGGCTGATAGAGTGACTGGACTTCCCTGTTAGTGATGCCACAGTGCTAAGCCCCCTACTCCGTGAGGGTGTCTCAGTGATTATCCCTCCTCTGAGAGGGATGCCCTCCTGAGAGATTCTCCTTTGTTTTGTGTGTCCCAGTGACTGAACCTCCTTTATGATCGGTGCCAAAATGTTTGGACTTCTACAATGGGTGCCCCAGTGATTGGTCCTCTTCTGTGATAATTGTTTTAGTGACTGACCATTTTTTGGAGCATCTGTAACATTCTCGCCTATGTTTTGGGTGTTCTAGTAACTGGGCCTCTTCTGTGATTGGTTTCCCATTGAATGGATCTCCTTTGTGATAGGTGACTCAGTGGCTGTTTTTTACTTGTGTTTGGTACCTCATGTTCCTCATTGACTGACTCTCCTCTGTAATTGGTAAACCAATGGCTGGTACTCATCTTTAATGGTCAAATCACTGGGACTTCCAGTGTTATGCGTGTCCCAGTGACTAGCTCTCCCCTCTGACAGATGCCCCAGTGACTGTATCTCCTCTGAGATAGATGACCCAGTGATGAACCACATCTATAATTGGTGCCCCAGTGATTGGGCTCCTTTGTGATGGTTCTTTCAGTAACTGGGCCTTCTCCATAACTGTTGTCCCACTGACTAGCACTTCCCTCTGAGGGGTGACCCAGGGACTGGCCCTCGTCTTTGAAAAATACTCCAGTGACTGATCCTCATCTGAGATTGGTGCACCAATGACTAGCTTTCTCTGTGACTGCTGTCCTGCTGATTGGACATCACTGGTGGCCCAGTGTATAGCATTTATTATGGGTGGTGCAGTGACTTGGACTTTTTGGTGATTTTTACTCCAAACTGGCCATTCTTCATAAGGGGCACTCTAGTGACTAGCATGCCTCTGTGATGGGTGTCCCAGTAGTTGCTCCTCCTCTATAATGAGTTCCTCGGGGACTAACATCAATTATTGGTGTCCCAGCCACTTAGCCTCCTCTGTGATTGGTGCCCTATAAATGGCACTACTCATAATGGATTTTTTTTCCATAACCAGCCCTTTTTGTGATAGTTGTCCAATTTAATGAGCCTCCTCAATAATGGCTGCCACAGTGATAAGCTGCCACAGTGATAAGCTGGTGTCTCAGTGACGGACACCATTCTGTAATGGGTGTAACAGTGACTAGCCTGTCTCCATGATTGATTCCTCAGGGACTCGCCCTCCTCTGTGATGGGTGCCACAGTGACAAACCCTTTTCTGGTTGGGCCTTCCAATGACAAGCCTTCTTCTGTAACCTGTGCCTTTGTAACTGGTCATCCACTGTGATGGGTGCTACAGTGAATGGCCCTGATATGTGATGAGTGTCCCAGGGACTGCCCCTTTTCTGTGATAGATTCCATAGTAACTGGTCCTCCTCTGTGGTGGCTGCCCTGGTGACTGGCCCTCAACTGGAATGATTGTCCCAGTGACTATCTTCCAAATTTGGTGACCCAGTGACTTGCCTTCTTCTCCTTTGTGTGCTCTGGTGAGTGTGTCCTCTCTGTGATTGGTGCCCAGCGACTGGTCCTCTGTGATAATGTTTGCCCCAGTTACTAATCCACCTCTGTAATGGGAGTCTCACTGAGCTTCCTTTATACTGGGTGCTCAGTGATTTGACTTCTTTTTAAATGGATGTCCCATTGACTGGGCCTCTTACATAATGTGTGTCCCTCTCCTGTGTTTGTTGCCCCAGTAACTGATGATCATCTGTTATGGGTGCCATAGTAACTAGATATCTTTTGTAATGGGTGTCCTAGTAACTAGGTCTCCTCCAAAATGGGTGCACCAGTGAATAGAGCTGTTTTATAATGGGTGCCCTGTTTTATGGGTCTCCTTCATAACTGAAGCCCCACTGGCAGGGCCTCCACTCTGATGAGTATCCCAGTTACTGGTTCTCCTCTGTATTGACTACTTCAGTGATTTTCACTCATCTGTTTTTGATGCCTCACTGCCTGACCCTCCTGTGTGATCAGTACTTCAGTTTGAGCTGTGCTCTTCAATTGGTGCCCCAGTGTCTGGACTTCATCTATGACAGTTATCCCAGTGATTGGTCCCCATCAATGACTGTCATGCCAGTGACCAACCCTCCTCTGTAAACTGTGCCTCAGTGATTTGCCCTCATCCATAATAGGTGTTCCATTGATTGAGCCTCCTTTGAGATGGGTGCCACATTGAATGATCTTTGTCCAAAATGGGTGCAACAGTGAATAGCCCTCCGGAATAATGGCTTCCCCTTGTTTGACTCTCCTCTGTGTTGGATGTCACAATGACTGGCTCCCTTCCATAATAGATGTCACAATAACTGCACCTCCTCTATAATTTGTGCCCCGGTGACTATTTCTACTCTATTAGAGGTTTCCATTGACTACCCCTTCTCTGTGATGATGCCTCAGTGGCTGGTCCTATTCTGTGATAGGTACCTCCAGTGACTGACCTTTTTCTGCCTAGATGTACCTCTGTGATGGGTTCCCATTGACTAAATCTTCTTTGTGATGTATCCCTCTGTGACTTTCCCTCCTCTGTAAACTTCTCTATCCCAGTGACTAGTGTTCCTCCATAAGGGACACTGCAGTACAAACCTTCTTTTGCAGTTGGTGTCTCAGTGACTTGCCATTCTTTATGATGTGTGCCCCAGTGACATGTCCTTCTCTGTGGTGATTGGTTCAGTGACTAACCATCATGGAGACAGGATAGTCACTGATACTCCAATTACAGAGGAGGGCCAGTCACCTAGGCACCCATGATACATGAAGGCCAGTCACAGGGACACACATGAAAAAGAGGTGCTTGCCACTGTGGCAGCCATTATTGAGGAGGCTTACTAAATTGAAGCTCCTCTGTGTTTGGATCCCAAGTGTTTGACCCTCCTTGCGAAAAACCCTGTGATTGATCCTCCTCTGTGATCACTGTCCCAGTGACTAGTGTGACTGTTCAATTGCTGCTTCAGTGACTGGGTCTTCTCTTTAATGTTTGCCTCAATGACTACCACTCCTTCACTAAGATTGTAACAGTGTCTATTCCTCCTCAGTTTTACATGCCCTAGTGACTGTCCCTCTTCCATAATGGTGCCCTAGTGACAAGACCTTTTTTTCATGGTGTTCAAGTAACTAGACCTCCTTTGTCATGGATGCTCCAGCAACAAAACTTTTTTTGCAGTTGGTGTTTCAATGACTTGCCTTCCTTTATGATGTGTGCCCCAGTGACATGTCCTTCTCTGTGATGGTTGGTTCAGTGACTGACCATCCTCCATATGGTTGCCCAGTGACTGGCCCTCTTCTGTTTTTGGTGCATAGTGACAAACCCTCTTTGGTGTCAGTGTCTTAGTGGTTAGTCCTCCTTTTTAAGGAGATGCCACCGTGACTGGCCAAAATTTGTTATGGATGCCTCATTGACTGTTCTTCCTCTATGACAGGTGGCTCATTGAACTTTTTCTGTTATGGGTGCTCCAGTCACTGGCTTTCTTCCAGGTTAGCTATCTGAGTGAATGTCCCTCATTTGTGATGGGTGCCACAGTGACTAGCTTTGCTCTGAGATGTGTCCTGCCTTGGCTGGCTTTCTTCTGTGATAGGTGACTCAATGACTGTACTTCTTCTGT
>CAUYQG010019605.1:0-46006 GCA_963574415.1 Tarsius wallacei | reverse complement strand
GCAAAAGATATGAACAGACACTTCTCAAAAGAAGACAGATGAGCAGCCAACAGACACATGAAAAAATGGTAAGCCTCACTAGTCATCAAAGAAATGCAAACTAAAGCCACACTGAGATACCACCTAACTCCAGTCAGGATGATCATCGTCAATAACTCAAAACACAGATGCTGAAGAGGATGCGGGGAAGAGGGAACACTTCTACACTGTTGGTGGGAGTGTAAACTAATACAGCCTCTGTGGAAAACAGTGTGGCAATCCCTAAAAGATCTAAAAATCGGCCTTCCCTACAACCCTGTAATTCATCTACTGGGAATATACTCAGAGGAAATCAAATTACTCCATGAAAAAGATAACTGCATACGTATGTTTATTGAGGCATTGTTCACAATAGCAAAAACATGGAACCAAACATGCTGTCCATCAAAAGAGGACTGCAGAAAAAAAATGTGGTACACATACACAATGGAATACTATGCAGCAATAAAGGACAATATTATGAACTTCAAAGCAACCTAGATGGACTTAGAGTCTATAGTACTGAGTGATCTATCACAGAAACAAAGAACTGAGTATCACATATTCTCACTCATAAGCAGACTTTGAACAATTATCATAATACTATAAGAAAAGGATTGGCAGTAGTGGGAAACTGCCGGGGGTTGGGGGAGGGAGGGAGGGGACACCTCATCAACAAGGGTACCTGCATAATGAACATTTGTATACCTAACCCTGAATTGTACCCCACATCTTTAAAATAAAATTTTAAAATTAAGTTAAAAAAATAAATAAAATTTACAAATAACAAAATTCCTTCTTTGTGGAGAGTATGTCTGAGTTTTGACAAACGCCTGGAGTCATGTATAGGTGTTCTACCATGGTGTCATATGGAATAGTTCCATCACCCTAAAATCTCCCAGTGTTATCCTTCATTCATTAACTTCTTCATCCACCTTTCAACCCTAACACACTGATCTGTCTTTGGTTACTATAGCTCTGCCTTTTTTAAAGAACCTTATCAATGGATTTATGCAATATGTAGTCTATGAAGTCTAGTTTTTTTCACCTAAGAAAGCACATTTAAGGTTAATCCATATTGCTATATGAAGAAATTGTTCATTATTTTTAATTGCTGAACAGTATACCATTGTATGAATATGCCACAGCTTGTTCAGACATTCACCAGTTTAATGAAGGATATCTGAGTTGCTTCCATCTATTGGCAATATTGAATAAAACTGATATTAAACAGTCACTTGAAAAGTTTTGTGTGAAATTACATTTCATTTCTTTGGAGTAAACACTTAGCAGTGTGATTGCTGGGTTCATATGACAAATATGTTTTTAAGCTTTCAAGAAACTGCCAACCTGTTTTCTGAAGTAGCAACATTGTGCATTCCTACTTGCAGCATATGGGAGTACCAATTGCTCTAGATCCTCACCAGCACTTATTATTGACTTTAAAAAACACTATTATTATGTTAGGTATTCTAATAGATGTATAGTTTGTATCCTGTAGAGTTTTAATTTGCATCTAATTCACATTTCCTTAATGATGCATCTTTTATGTCTTTATTTGCCATCTGTATATCTTTGTTGGTAAAGTATTTGTTCAGATATTTTGGGCATTCATATGGGTTTTCTTTTTCTTGAGTTTTGAGAATTCTTTATATATTCTGGAAACAAGACAGTTGTCAGATATATACTTTGCAAACAATTTCTCAGTACATTTTGTGTTTTCATTCTCTTAACTATGTCTTCCAAAGAGCAATAAATTCTCATTTTGATAAAGTAGAATTTACCATATTTTTGTTTTGGGAATATTTCCTTAGTGTTATATCTAAAAACTCTTCCATCAAAGATTTTCTTCTAATTTTTCTTCTTGATGTTCGATAATTTTACACATTACATTTAGGTCTATAATTCATTATCACTTAATTTTCATATAGACTAAGGTTTATGTTTTTGCATATGGATGTCCAATTTTTCCACCATAACTTTTTAAAGAGACTATCTTGTCTCTATAAAATTGCATTTGTACTTTCGTCAAAAAATCAGTTGACTATATTTGCGTGCATCTATTACTGAACTCTTTTCCACTTCATTGATCTATGAGCCTATCCTCTCAGCACTACCATATTGTGGCTCTATAATAAATTTTGAAATCAGGCAATGTGAGTCCTCCAAGTTGTTCTTCTTTAAAAAATGTATATGGCTATTCTAATTCCTTTTATTTCCATACGGATTTTAAAATCAGTTTGTCAATATCTGTTTTTACAAGACTGGTTTGACTTTGACTAAGATTACATTGAAACTAAGATGAAATTTGAAAAAAATATTTGTAATACTGAGTTTTATAATCCATTACCATAACACATCTCTCACCTTTTTGAATCATTAAAAAAATCCTTCATAAGTGTATTTTATTTATCAATATACAAATCCTACGTATATGTTGTTAGATTTATAACCAAGTATTCATTTTAGGAATTGTTATTTTAACTATTTTTTAAACTTTGGATTTTAATCATTCATTGCTAATATAGAAAAATAAAATTGATATTTGTGTACTGAGTTTTATCTTGAAATCTTGTTAACTCACTAGTTTGAGATGATTTGCAACATTCTGGGGATTTTCTACAGTCAATCTTGTTATCTGTAAATAGAGACAGAGTATTTCTTTGTTTTCAATTTTCTTCCCCGCCCCCCATCGCCCTTTATCCTGTATTATTGCATGAACTGGAACTTCTAGAATAGGAGTGTTGACAGACTAGTATCTCCTTTCATATTTCTGATCTTAGGGGTGAGGAATTCAGTCTTTCACCATTTAATATGAGGCTAACTGTAGATTTTTTTTGTAGGTTTCCCTTTTCAAGTTAAGAAAATATCCTTCCATTTCTAATTTTCTGAGAGTTTTTTTTTAAATCATGACTTGATATTGAATCTTGTCAAATGCTCTTTTTGTGTCTGTTGCGATAATAATGAGACTTTTTCTTTAATAATTAAATTTTGCTATGATATTCATTAATTTCTTCTTTCTGATTGTTTTGGATTTAGTTAGCCTTTCTTTTTCTAGTATTTAGGAAAATAGTTTTTAAGAATAACTTGCTTGAGATCTTTTTTCTTTTCTAATGTAAGAATTATGCTATAAATTTCCCTTTAAAAACTGCTTCAGTGGCATCTCTCAAATTCTGATAAGTTGCATTTTTATTTTCATTCATCTCAAATATTTTTAAATTTCCATGTAATCTTCTTATTAATACACAGAGCATTTAGAAGTATATTGTTTAAACTGAGGAATGCAGGCAGTGTCTAGAAGCTAGAAAAAGCAAGAAAACAGATTCTAGCCTCTAGGAGGAATGCTATCCTGCCAACATTTTGATGTTAGAACTTCTGACCTCCAGAGCTGGAAACTAATAAAGTTGTGTGGTTTTAAGTCAAAAAAAAAAGGAGTATGTTGTTTATCTTCCAAATATTTAGTGATTTTCAAGATATATTTTCTCTTGTGTTTAAAGTTTAATTCTATTATAATTCACATATATATTGTTTGAAACTTATTAAGGTTTGAAACTTATTTTATGACCTAGAATATGGCCTATTTGGAAGATATTTCATGAACCCTTGTTTAAAAAGATGTATTCTGAGTTGTTGGGTGGAGTGTTCTATAAATGTGAACTGGGGCTAATCAGTTGATAATATTTTTTAGAGCTTCTATATCTTTACTGATTTTCTATATACTTTTTCTATCATATTTTGTTGAAAGTCAGACATCTTATGCAGAACACTGGAAAATGAGAAAAATCATTTTTTGTGTCTAGAAATAAGCACATCTTTCTGATAGGGTGTTAGTGTGGGAATTTGAGTGTAACTATTTAGAAGTTGGTCTAGGTTTATGGTTTTTACTGCTCTGGCTATCTTCACAGCATCATATGAATCAAATTCCTGCCATGATTGAGTTTGGGGCCTGGGGAGCTTGTTTGACAAAACAATATCTGCTCCACCCTCAGCTTGAGGTCTTATCTTTGAATTATTCCTCATAGATATCCTCTTTACATATCTCACAGAATTTGGCTGCTGCTTATCACTGGGAGCGTATTGGCTTACAGCAGCTGGAGGACTTCATGGCAAGTGAAGTGGGAAGTGTTCTTGGTTGATCTTATAATCTTCATTCTTGGGCATGCACTTGCCCCTGGGTCTCAAGGATGTGGCTGTTTCAGTTCTCACCAGCCCTGACATTTGGTTCTGAACCCGCCATGTATCCTTGCCCCTCCCAAAAGGTAGATAATTCTCCCCCTGTTACCTTTCCAAGAGTCATTCCATTTTCACTTGGACCTTAAGGATAAAAATGTTTGTTTACTGTCACTCCACAAAGTCAGACTGCTGCTTACATAAGTAAAAGGGGAATGATCTAGATGGAGTTTTGTGTTCATCCCACATAAGCTGTCATTCCTCTTTCCCAGGTCTTCACAATAACCAAGGCATTCTTATTGCTCTTTCTTAGTGTTTTGTTTTTGTTGGTTGGTTGGTTGGTTTTTCTGTAAAAACATGGTGAGATTTGAGGAGAAAGAACTTGCAAGATGGTGCTGAGGGAGCTTTATTTCTGTGACTTCCAAGGGTTTCAAACTCTCCTGCTGGCCCACATTTGCCCTTGTCCAAATTGCCATCTATTCTAACTGAATTTTTCTTACTGATGCCCTTTGGCACCTACTCCAGGTAAGCAAATGTTCACACCTTATGGCTCCCTAAAGTACCTGTGTATACTTGGCTTCAGGGCCAGTAGATTCCTGTGTCCTTTCCCTAATGGACTTGAAAAAAAGTCATGAATTTGAAGCTTTTTTTTTTTTTTTTAATGGTGAGGATGGGAGCAATACTCCTAGCTTTCCATGTCCTTGAGCAGAAACCAGAAACATTTTAGGAAGGTATTAATCTGGTAAAAATAAGGGCTTGTGGATCTTGCCTTGAAGGTGCAACTCTATAGCATTTTACTTATTTATTTATTTGAGAAAGCAGGATTTATTGAGAGGACAGAAAAGATCTCACAGTGGGAGGGGACCCAAAGGGAATGCCCTATACCATTTTATTTAAGAGTAAGAAATCTTTTGCCCAGACCAAAAAAATGGAAGACATGGGGACACAGCTGATAGAAACTGAAAGGGTAGTAAAGTCCCCTCCCACTTATGTCACCACTTGGTCACTGCCAAAACCACTAAAAAGTGAAAGCTCCCTCTTCTGTTAACCGATAGTCAGTCTCTCTCTCTCTCTCTCTCTCTCTCTCTCCCCCATCTTCCTACCCTTCTTCTTCTTCCTCTCTCTCTCTCTCTCTCTGTCTCTCTGATTCCCCCCTTATCAGTTTCTGTATTTCTTTATCTATCTTCCACACCACCCCTCACCATTACCCCTTTTTCTTGCCATGTAATAAAATTGTTAAACTACAAGGGCAAAACGAAAATTCTGTCCCTTTCACGCTTTGGGGAATTGTTGACGTTTTTTATCTGCAGCTATTAGCTACCCTGTCTCCACTCAGTAATCCACCCAAGGGTGGTATCCTAACTCCCCTCAAGCCCTTTCTCTATTGGAATCCTGCCAAATGATATGGTTTAAAATTGATGAGATTACTTTGAAAAATTTAAGGAGGTTTATGACTGTATACATAACTATGGAAAGTTTATGAGTCACAAAACACTAGCGTTGTGAGTAAATGTGTCTGGTGACTCAGTGATTCCTAAATTTGACTCCTACTCACTTGCTCTGAACCCTTCTGCAATAGCCTGTTACCCTCATATCTGAGGATGAGTGCACTGCATGCACCCTCTCATGGGTGTCTCAGGTAGCTACCTGCATGGCACACTGTTTTTCTTTTGTTCCATGATAATTGCTTATTTCCATAATCTGCACCCATAGGTTAGTCTTGTTCCTTCTCCTCAACGTTGCATGCCTCCAGGTTCCTAGGTCAGGTTCAGAACTGTAGCTTCTAGGAAAAGAGTTTGGATCTTATTGTCTGCCATTAGATAAACACTGAGGTAGAGTGGATGTTTGAATGAAGAAAAAAACAAAGTGACATATTAGCTGGAGTCCCAACCATAAAAGACTTCTCACAGAAAAATAAACTGAACAAAGTTTTGAAGGATAGTTTTTACCTGAAATTGGCAGAGAAGTGAAGTAAATATCCTTTAAAAAAACAGACATTAATCGTCTCTCTATATCAATATTCCCTTCCTGTTGGCCTATCCAATATACAGCAAATGGTGATTATCAATACACATTGCTAAAGGCCATTATCACTATAATTTTTCTTCCTCATCTGATCTCTATCTTCATTTTCAGATATTTTAATATTGCTTACATAGAATCTTCAACACTGCAACCTCCTCCATGGTTCCACACTGTGAAGCCACAGAGCTCAGTTTTGATCATGTATCAATAGCTCACTTATTGGTGACTGCCTGATACCTTTCCTATCATTTTTACCTGTTATGATTATTCTCTGGTATGCATTTACTTGCTCTTAAATTTTGTGAGAACTTTATTTTCTTAACATTTCTCACTTCACTCAAACCATCTAATTCTGCCATGATTCTACCTTGGGGTATTTCAATGATAACAAGCCAGCACCTTAATCTCATGGACTCCTTAGTGAGTTGGATAAGGCAGGTTATCTCAGGGTTACCCATTTCTGGACTATTTTTACCATCCCCTTTACATCCCTACCATAATCAAGGAATTGTAGCTAGAGATAAAATCAGTACCAAGCTCTCTTTGCATATTATACCAAAATAAAAATATATGTTTATTAATATCTACTTTATAGAAAACACTCTATCAATTAATTTATTGTATTACAGATGGCTTTCTTGATGCTCTATTGTTATTGTTTGAATGTGTTCCCCAAAGTTCATGTGTTGGAAACTTAATCCTTAGTGCAACAGTGTTGAGAAACAGGATCATTAGGAGGTGATTAAGTCATGAGGGCACTGAGCTCATTAATGGGTTAATTAATGCCTGTTATAGCAAGTGCCCTATTATCCTTCCACCTTCCACCATGAGATCATGCAGCAAGAAGGCCCTCACCATTAGGGTCTCTCAACTCTGGACTCCCCAGCCTCTGGGACTGTAAGAAATAAATCTATGTCCTTTATTGGGTTTCAGGTATTCTGTTATAGCAGGACAAAATGGACTACGACATTCAGCAACATTTTTTGTTTGTTTGTTCAACTTTTGCGTGTAGCAGTGTTTCCAGTTGGGCAGGTTAGACTGTATTTACCTTAGATTTAAACATATAACAAACATTATGTCCAGGGATAAGGGGTTGAGTCAACTAAGAATCTGCTTTCACACACTGCTGAGGAGAGTCTTGAGGGAAAAAAAAATCAAAAAAGTAGAGTGCATCCAAACACATTGGCTTTTTCTAAGGTTAAAGTTCTGGAAGCCGAGAAGGGTGATATTGACCATAACACTACATCTGCAAAGTGGCAGCTCAGAAATCTTTGTAGAACTTTTATAATCTATTTAGGTAATGACCATTAAATTCTCTGACCTCATTTTATATCTACGAATGTAGCTTTATTGTTTCATGGGGAAACATTTCATAAAAATTTTCCCCTCTAAATTTTCAAAAAATGATTTCTGAAATATATATATATTTGTAAACTCTAACAAGAGATTTGTATCTCTAACAAGATTTTCAAAGGCAGAATCTTTGTTCAAATGAATTGCAAATGTTTACATCAACAATAAATATGAACTTGAAAGGTATATCTTTAAAAATTGAATGTATAAATTCACAGCAACAGTGATGTTTTAGACACTACCATTTCTTTTTTTTCTGTTATGCTTGTTTAATTAAATAAATGTAGGTAGTTTATTTATTACTCTAATATGTTTTAAAAATTTGTTTTATCAAGTAAAATTTATACACAGTACCTGTGAGTACTGCTATACACACACACACACACACACACACACACACACACACACACACACATACATCATACACACACACATTATTGTATAACCACAACCTTAGTCAAAATACCATCACCTACCTAAAAAATTTCCCTCATGCCCCTTTCTAGTCAATTTCTCCCCCTAAAAACACAAGTATTTCTTCTTTTATAACCATAAATTAGTTTTGCTGTTCTTAAATGCCATAAAAAAGGAAATAAATAGTATGTGTTGTGTCTTGCTTCTTTATCTCAATGTAGTTTGGGGGAGGGATTGTAATATATCAGTTAAAGCGTTATCATTTTTTATTTTTATCTACTTTCATACTTTACTATAATTTGTTTATCTATTTCCCTAATGAAGAAGATAGACTTGTTTCTACTTTTAGGCTATTGTGAATAAAGATGTTTCGAACAACTTGTGCAGGTGTATTATGAACATGCATTCATTTCCTTTACATAAATACCTGTGGTAGGCAGAATAATGACCTCCCAAAGATGTCCACATCTAATTTTCAGAAGCTGTGTGTATATTAGTTACATGGCAAAGGAGAGTTCAGGTAGTAGTTAGAATTAATGTTACTAATTAGTTGACTTTAAATAAGAAGTGAAACACAGGCAACCTTAAATGTTAACAAAGGAGGCAGAAGAGTCAATATCACAGTAACATGATAAAAGAAAGACTTGACTTGCCATTGTTTCTAACATAAGAAATGAGATAATACTCTGACCTTGGGTTTGGTGAAGGCTGTTTTTAGCCAGGACACAAAAGCCAGGCAGTTTCTTAAAGCTGCAAAAGGCACAAAAATGAATTTTTCCCTAAAGCCAATGGAGAGGAATGCAGTCCTGCTGGCACCTTGACTGTAGTCAAAGAAAACCCATTAAGACTTCTGAATTCCAGAATTGTAAGACCATAACTTGGTTTTCATTTAAGCCACTAACTTTGAAATAGTTTGTTATAGCTGCAACAGGAAAGTAATACAATACCAATAAGTGGAAATGCTAAGTCATATGATAGATATATGGTCAACTTTAGAAGGAGCTACCAGTTTTTTTAAAGCGTACTAATTCACAATCCCATCTGCAAAACAAAAATTTTGTTGACCCACAAGTTTGCCAACATGTCATATTGTCCATCTTTTTATTTCGATCCATTTTATTGGGAATGATATAATATCACATTGTGGTTTTAATTCATTCAGTGACTAATGATATTGGACACATTTTCATGTACTTTTGTCCATTTATTTATCTTCTGAGAAACATCTGTTCAAGACACCAATTTTTAATTGTGTTATTTGCTTTTAATTATTTGGCTGTACAAGTAGTTAATACATTCTGGGTAGAAAAGTTGTTGTTAAATATAGATATCATGAATATATTCTCCCATCTGTTTTTGTTTTCTATTTTAAAAATTTTTAAATTGTGGGGTACATAACAGGATTTGCTATATAAGTAAACTGTGTGCAAGTGAGGTTTGGGCTTCTAGTGGGCCCTTTCTCCCCTGATAGTGAACATGGTACCCAGTGTGTTGTTGTGTGTCCCTTATCCCTCCTCCCTTTTTCCCTCCTTTAGCAGTAGTGTCTATTGTTTCCACCTTTGTACTCATGTGGCCAGTGATCAGGGCCTACTAATGAGTGAGAACATGCAGAATTCAGTTTTATGTTTCTAATATGATGGTCTCCAGTTGCATCCGTGTTACTGCAAAGGACATGATCTTGTTCTTCCTTCTGGCTGCCTAATATTCCATTTTCTTTATGATAGATGTTGATGAGCAGAGATTTTTAATCTGATCAAGTTCAATTTATCTTTCTAGTTGGATATTTAGATCCCTTTGTGTCCTGGCTAAAAACAGTCTTCACCAAACCTAAGTTCAGAGTATTATTTCATTTCTTATGCTAGAAACTTTATAGTGTTAGCTTTTACTTTTTGTATATGGTGTAATGTAAGGAACAAGGTTTCCTGTTTTTCTTACTTTTTCTAGTTGTTGCAATGCTATTTTTTTAACTCCTCCCAGCTCCTTTGAGGGCCAGCCATGGAAACCATTCAACACCCTTCTATAAAAATACTTTCTTTTTCCTATTAAATTGCATTGGTACCATTTGACCATATAGATAGGCACTTATTTCTCATATCGGTTGGTTCCATTGATTTATTTCTCTACTCCTGTTTCACTATCACAGTATCTCAGTTATTGTCGCTTAATAGTAATCCTTGAAATTAAATAATGCAATGCTTCCCACTATCTTCCCTTTTTTGAGGATTGTGTTTATCTTAATACTTAATAGTGAGTTTTCAGTTCATAAATATGACAGTTCTGTTTATTATTTACGTCTTTTAAAAATTTTATCTCAACATAGGTTTGCAATTTTCATTGTAGAGGACTAAAATATATTTTGTTAAATTTGTTTCTGGCCGGGCACGGTGGCTCAAGCCTGTAATCCCAGCACTTTGGGAGGCTGAGGCGAAAGGACTGCCTGAGCCCAGGGGTTCGAGACCAGCCTAGGCAACTTGGTGAGACCTTGTCTCTACAACGAATACAAAAATTAGCCGGGTGCAGTAGTGCACACCTGTGGTTCCGGCTACTTGGAAGCTGAGGTGGAAGGATTGCCTGAGCCCAGCAGGTCGAGGCTGTGTTGGCCATGGCCATGAGTGTGCCATTGCACTCCAGTCTGGACAAAAGAGTGAGACTCTGACTCAAAAAAAATAATTATTCCTAAGTATTTAAAGTGTTTTATGCTTTTTGGTACTATTAAATGGCTTACTAATGTTACTTACCAATTGATTCTTGCTAATGTACAAAAATAATTGATTTCTGGATATTGACCTTATATCTTAGAATCATTCTGAATTTATTCATTAGTCATAGTATCTTTTTCAGGCCTCAAATAATTTTCTGTATATGCACTCAAGTGATCATGTCATTTATGAATAAAGACAAATTTCTTATCACACTCTTTATATCATATATTTCTTTTTCCTTGCATTATTGCTTATGCAGAAGCTTCAGTAAAATGTTGAATAGAAGTAATAAGAGTGAAATCCTTGCCTTGTTGTTCATATTAAGAAAAATGTGTTACATATATTAATGTTAAGAACAATGTTTTCTGGATATTTTTCACAGATGGCATTTATAAATTGATGAAGTGTTTTTCTGTGCCTAGCTTGGTGAGAATTTGTCATGAGTGAATATTTTATGTCATCAAATATAGGGATTTTTGCTTCAGTTAATTTTTAAAAATTGTGTCACAGCCTTACAATTGTGGAATAAATTCTACTTGAGCATTATGTATTACTCTTTTTTTTTAGTTGGAGTCTCACTCTGTCTCCCAGCCTGGAGTGCAGTGGCACGCTGCTCCAGGCCACCGCAGCCTCGACCTGCTGGGCTCCGGCGATCCTTCCGCCTCAGCCTTCCAAGTAGCTGGAACTACAGGCGCGTGCTACCATGCCTGGCTGATTTTTTTTGATTTATTGTAGAGATGAGGTCTCGCCAAGTTGCTCAGGTGGGTCTCGAACACGTGGGCTCAGGCAATCCGCTCACCTCAGCCTCCCAAGGCGCGGGATTACAGGCTGAGCCACTGAGCCTGGCTGGTCTCATCTTAATCCAAACCCTTTCCCAGGCCCCTTAAAGATATGGATGGCATATCCTTGTATCTCCAGGGCCTGACACACAGTGCCAAGCACCGTCTCCCCAGTCCCTGAGGGTTTTTGGAATGACTCATACCCTAACCTGGGACTGGGGAGGCTCTGGCAGCTTACGGGTTTGAACAGCAGAGAATGCAGCAGAACTGCCTCTAGATGCACATGCAAGAGAGAAGTAGGAAGGTGAGTATGCTCATTACCTGTGTCTAAAAACCCAACATGACTAATTAATTTACAGATGTACAAGTCACCACAATGATTTGGGGAGGGGAGGAAAAGTGCAGAAGGTGACCTTTCAGGTCATTTAAGGAAACTAGGACCTGGGAGTGCAGTGTTGCATTAAATTGGGGGAAATGGAAGTTGTAATCCTTGTCTCCAAGAGCCTCCTATCCAGCTGGGCTGATGGACACAGGTAGGGTCCATGCTGGGCCCCTGCTCACAGAGGGTGATGCCAAGGCATTCAAAGCATCATGACCTCAGAAGTCTGAGATCTAGTTTTGCATCTGAGCCCATCACTTGCCCTTTGTGGGTCTTTGGGCATGTGTCTCTTCAATCCCAGGTTTCACTTCTCCAAATGAGGGGTGGTAATATGTACCTCAGAGGGTTGTGGTAATGACCAAATAGATCACAAGTGAAAGTGTCTTGTAGTTTCTGGCAATTACGACATATTTGGTCAAGTTAGTTTGCTATTATTATCCCATTTACTAGCTTGTGCAATGCACTACACTTTTTTGAACCTTAGATACATGAGAATGCTTGGCACATAGCTGATGCTCAATAAGGGTTTATTTTTATTTTTAACTTAAAAAAACTTTTTTATTTTGAAATAGCTTTAGACTTAAAGACAAATTGTAAAAATACTAGGGTAGTCCCCCATACCCTGCATTCAGCTTCCCCTAATGTTAGTCTTATATAACCATAGTACAAGGATCAAAACCTGAAAATTAATGGCACAATGTTAGTAACTGAATAGCAGACCTTATGTGAATTTTACCAGCTTGCCCCCTACTGTCCCTTCTGTTCCATGTTTCAAATGGCAGATCACAGATTCCTTGTTCCATTTAGTTGTTGTATCCTCTTTGGGAGAATCCCTAATTTGTGACAGTTCCTCAGTCTTTTGTCTTTCATGCCCTGACACTTTTGCTGAGTACTGGCTAATAACTTTGAAGACTATTTCTCAATTGGGATTTGTCTGGTGTTTTCTCATGATTATATTGAGATGCTGCACTTTCGCAGGAATACCACAGCAATGATGTTACTTTTAGTTTTTTCCCCCTTATTGTGGTAAAATGCACACAATATAAAATTTACTCTTTAAGCCACTTAAAGTGTATGATTCAATGGCATTAAATAGATCCATCGTGTTGTGTCACCTCTAGTTTCAGGCTTTTTTATCACCCGGGAAGAAAACTCCAAACCCATAAGCAGTGCTCTTTCTTTCTTCCTCCCCCAGCCCCAACCACCACCAATCTGTGTCAGTCCCTATGGATTTGCCTGTTCTAGATATTTCATATGGATGGAATCATACAACGTGTGGACTTTTGTATCTGGCTCCTTTTACTGCGCATAACGTTTTTGATGTTCATCCACGTTTGTAGTAGCATGGATCAGAACTTCATTCCTTTTTATGGCTGAATAATATTCTATTGTATGGAAAGACCACATTTTACTTTACTTTCTAATTCGACAGTGAGATCTGGTGTGAGTGTCGGGGCTGGGGCTGGGGCTGGAAGGTGAGGGAGGGGAAAGAAGAGAATCCTGTGACTGGGGCTCTCTGTGATGTGTGGAGATAAAGGGTTGGATTGGCAGCTAGTGGGTATAGGATTGTGTTTACACGTGGCAGATAATGTTTACGGAGGCCAGTGTAGAATTGCCGTTATGAAAAGCAGACCCCTTTGAAAATTTAATTGGGGGGAAGGGAAAACAGTTATTCATCAGGAGGAGGAGAGGGGCCCAGGGAAGCGGGAAGACTCCCCCTGGGGCCGGAGGAAGTGGTTCTTAATGGCACCCAGCTTTCCAGGTTTGGCCCGGTGGTTGCCTTGTGAGCAGGGAGGGGTTCGTGCCACCAGGGCACGCGTCCACTGCTTACAGAGGAAGGGGCTTCTCCCTTTAGCCAAACCCAACGGCTGAAAACTTCGATTTATCTCAAAGTATGCTGAATGGAAAGGCGACACTTTGATTTCTCAAACGTTGCGCCCAGCTGCTACTTCAATGGCGAAGGCTCTTAGGTTTCCTCTGGAGGCCCGGTTGCGGGCAGGCGGTTCCCTTCTTGGGCGCGGGGGGCCGCGAAGGCAGGCCGGCCCGCAGTGCCCCAGCGCCGCGGGCGGAGGGCGGAGGGCGGAGGGCGGAGGGCGGAGCGCGGAGCGGAGCGCGCGCCCGCCCCGCCCGCAGCCCCGAGAGGGCGCGCGCACCAAGGCGGGGCGGCGCGCGGCCCGAGCGCGCGGCCGGGCCCGGAGGCGGCGGCGTGCGCGGGCCGCGCGTGCGCGCTGCGGCGGGGCGAGGGGCGGCGCGGGCGCGCGACTGTCAGTGACAGCGGGAGGAGGAGGGGGCCGGCGGCGGCGGCGGCGGCTCTTCCGACATGAGGCGGCGGCCGCGGGAGGGACCGCAGCGGGCGCGGCCGCGGCGGCACCTCTAGCTCGGGGGCGGCCCCGGGGCGCAGGCGCGCGCGCGGGCGGGGGCGTCCCGGCCGGCGTCGCGGGAGCCGGGCTCTGCAGCCGCGCTCGCACCGCGCGCGGCTGAGCGGCCGGCGCCCGCCGCTCCCTGCGCTCGGCCCGCGGCTGCGGCCCCGGCATCGTGGGCCCCTGGGGGAGCGGCGGCAGGGCGGCGGTGGGAAGCAGGCCCCCGCCAGACGGCCGCGCCGACGGGGGCGCCCGCCCGCCCGCGGGCTCCGCAGACTCGCGGCCGGGCGCCCAGCACCCCGCAGCTGCCGCCGCCGGGGGCAGGGCCGGCCGGGAGCGCGAGGGCGGCCGCCTGGGGACGCGGGCCGGGGTCGCCCGCGGGGTTGGCGGCGCCGGGACGACTGCCGCCGCGGGTCTGGCCGCGCGTCGCCTTTGACGCACCGGAGCGTAGTTTTCTGCAGGATGAAGGGCTCCTCGCCGCCGGCAGAGTTGTTTTTGCGCCAGCGGCTCGCGGTGCTGAGAGCGCTCAAGGTCTGAACTTCCCTCCAGAGCCGCAGTTGGAGAAGGCGAGCGTGTAGAGGCCGCCCTCGGGGCGAGCGGCGCGGAAGGGGAGAGGGGACGGCGTCCCCCGGACCGAAGGCGGCCACGCTTCTGGGACTCCGGGGTGTTCCAGGTCCGTCCCAAATGGCTTTTGTCCGCCTCGAAGGTGGGACGGTGGGGGCATTGATTAGCCACGATCGACAGTTTTTGTGAGCATATGGTGCCCTTCCAAGTCGCGTGCTGGAGTCACCGCTTAGGAAGGGAATAGGTCTCGTGCCCTTCAGGTGTGTGTGGATATGTAGAAACGCCGAATAACTCTCTTCTGTCTTGCTGACAGGTACTGGTGACCCCGGCCAGGGAAGGCCCCGGGAGCTCGGCAACATGGCTTCCCCGCCCCACCAGCAGCTGCTGCATCACCACAGCACCGAGGTGAGTTGTGACTCCAGCGGAGACAGCAACAGCGTGCGGGTCAAGATCAACCCCAAGCAGCTGTCCTCCAACAGCCACCCCAAACACTGCAAGTACAGCATCTCCTCCAGCTGTAGCAGCTCCGGGGACTCCGGAGGGGTCCCCCGGAGAGTGGGCGGTGGAGGCCGCCTGCGCAGGCAGAAGAAGCTGCCCCAGCTGTTCGAGAGGGCCTCCAGCCGGTGGTGGGACCCTAAGTTCGACTCGGTGAACCTGGAAGAGGCCTGTCTGGAGCGCTGCTTTCCGCAGACCCAGCGCCGGTTTCGGTATGCACTCTTCTACATCGGCTTCGCCTGCCTTCTCTGGAGCATCTACTTTGCTGTTCACATGAGATCCAAAATGATTGTCATGGTAGCTCCTGCTCTGTGCTTCCTCGTAGTATGTGTGGGCTTTTTTCTGTTTACCTTCACCAAGCTGTACGCCCGGCATTATGCGTGGACGTCGCTGGTTCTCACCCTGCTGGTGTTCGCCTTGACCCTGGCTGCACAGTTTCAGGTTTTGACGCCTCTCTCAGGACGTATTGACAGCTCCAATCATACTGCCGCAGCCAAGCCCACAGACACTTGCTTATCTCAAGTGGGGAGCTTTTCCATGTGCATTGAAGTGCTCTTTTTGCTCTACACCGTCATGCACTTACCTTTGTACTTGAGCTTGTGTTTGGGGGTGGCCTATTCTGTTCTTTTTGAGGCCTTGGGCTATCATTTCCGAGACGGAACCTGCTTTCCCTCTCCCGGAGCCGGAGCCCTGCACTGGGAGCTACTGAGCAGGGCCCTGCTCCATGGTTGTATTCATGCCATCGGGATCCACCTATTCATCATGTCTCAGGTGAGGTCCAGGAGCACCTTCCTCAAAGTGGGACAATCGATTATGCATGGAAAAGATCTGGAAGTCGAAAAAGCTCTCAAGGAGAGGATGATTCATTCTGTGATGCCGAGAATTATAGCTGATGACTTAATGAAACAGGGGGATGAGGAAAGTGAGAATTCTGTCAAGAGGCATGCCACCTCGAGCCCCAAGAACAGGAAGAAAAAGTCTTCCATACAGAAAGCTCCTATAGCATTCCGCCCTTTTAAGATGCAGCAGATCGAAGAAGTCAGTATTCTATTTGCAGATATTGTGGGCTTCACCAAGATGAGTGCCAATAAGTCAGCCCACGCCCTGGTGGGTCTCCTGAACGATCTGTTTGGTCGCTTCGACCGCTTGTGTGAGGAGACCAAATGTGAGAAAATCAGCACTCTGGGAGACTGCTACTATTGTGTGGCAGGGTGTCCTGAGCCCCGGGCAGACCATGCCTACTGCTGCATTGAGATGGGCTTAGGCATGATCAAGGCCATCGAGCAGTTCTGTCAGGAGAAGAAGGAAATGGTGAACATGCGTGTTGGGGTCCACACAGGGACTGTCTTGTGTGGCATCTTGGGCATGAGGAGGTTTAAATTTGATGTGTGGTCCAATGATGTGAACTTGGCCAATCTCATGGAGCAGCTGGGAGTGGCTGGCAAAGTTCACATTTCTGAGGCCACTGCAAAATACTTAGATGACCGGTACGAAATGGAAGATGGGAAAGTTATTGAACGGCTCGGCCAGAGTGTGGTTGCTGACCAGTTGAAAGGTATGTGCATTTCTCTGCCTCATCATCTTCCTCCCTGCTTTGCTTTTATTAAATACGACTTTTTAAAATATCTTCCAGCGTCAGTATCTGGAGGCAGCTCAGTTGTCTCAGGATCAATGTGACTTTTTCTCCAGTGAGTCAAATATCACAGATCTATTCACACTGCAGAAAGGGGCACTATGGCAGAGCTGACCTACATGAGACCTTTAGAAGGAAGTAGAATTTTGAAAATGCATACACCACCAGTAGGCCGACATTCTAAGGGGTATGTCCCATGAATGTACAGGTATGGAGCCCTTCAGATGTCAGAACTTTTCAGCACTTAAAGAAATTGCCTTTGCAATTCATTTGGTCACTCTTAAGTCCTATCTAGATGTTTCTCTATGCCTTTTTACAAAAATGTGAAGACTAAAACCTTTCTCCTCTCTCGGCCTCACTTTGCTTATTATCAAAATAGGGATAGGAAGTCAGATCTGTTCTGCAGGACTTGAAAATTAGACAAAATTATATACATCTGAGTGCACACTGCCTTCTGCCTGCTGCCTTGGTCTCTTTTTAAGAAATGTTTGCATTTTCAGCTTTCAACTTTCATTTGTCTAAGGGTGCTTTATTATCATGGTATTTGTCTTACCATACACCCCAGCATTTTGGAGTGTTGAACTTCTCAAGCTACCAGTTGATTCGAAAGTGAGACATGTACCCGGAGGAGTGCTTATGTTCCACTCCCCTCGTCCCCTCAGACTTGTATCTGGCCCCTTGTCACCAGTTTTAAGTTCCTTACTGCTATTCTCAGTGTTTTTACTGGGCTGCTGCTACTGCTTCTTTTTGAAAATTTTATATAGGGTAAAATCTTTGAGGTCTGGGAAGTGATGTATAAAATACGACCAAAAATAAGAAGTCTAAGTAATCTACCACATTTCTTCCTCCCTCCCTCTTTTAAGCAGTCCTTATGTTTTACAAAAATCTTCTGGATTGAGGGGAACGTCTATTTTGGAAATATGTAGAGACAAGAACACTGATTTTTAAAAGCTTACATTTATAAAGCTGCATTGTATTTTGTGGTACCCACACACTGCATAATTACACAGTTAAAAGCCCCAGGAAAGGGAATCCTCAGAAGAAGTAATCGTTTAACTCAGAGATGGCAAGTGGTTGAGTTAGGGCTTGCATAGGTTGTTGGCTTTGAAAGAATCTTATATGCTCAATTGGCATTTTCTTTCTCTGGCTTGTAACTGGAGCTCTCACATCATCTATTTATTTGTTATCTGCCAAGGGTGCTTTCTCTTTCTTCTGATTTTTCTTTATTATATTAATTTTGTTGTTGAAGAATTTATGGATGTAAGAGAAAAACACTTTCACCTGGGAATTCCCTTGACGTAGAGGGCTTTAAAGGTTATATTGATGAGGTCAGAAACTATGCTTTGCAGCTCACTTGAAAGATTTGCCATGACAAGTGTCTTTCCATTTAGAGGGTGGCACCTGCTGTTGGGTCTGAAGGTGTCAGCAGAGTGGGGTATGGATGTAACCCCTGCTTAACATGTTGGCCTTTTTAGGACCCAGGTGTTGTGAGCTGTTTTCTCAGGGACTGTGGGATGGTGGAGCTATACTGCACTACATTAAATTAAAAGGACAGTGTTAGCAGTTGTGGTTAGCTGTACTTTGTACTTGAATTTCAGAAATAAAAGTAAGTATTAAGTATGTTTGGAAATTGCCAAATCATCGAATCTTTGGCAGTACTCATTTCTGTTAATTTATTGGTGATTTTATTTTCAGTTTATAGATCATGGCTCTCAAAGACACCAAATCATAATATGCTGGAGTGGATTTGTTGATTTTTTTAAGCCTCAAATAGTGTAAATTTGGTAAATTAACTTTTTCTTTAGATTTACATACATTGTATATGTATGAAGAAAAAGTTTTAGTACTGTATGGGAAGTGGGAAAGCTAGAAGGCTTAGCTAAGCTGTTGATTTTTTTAAAAATGGTATTCTCTCTTTAGCTGTTTCCTTAAGACATGATTTTTGCTTCCTTTAGCTCATTTTGAAAACCTTTGTGGATAGGACTCCAGAATAGTATGTCTACATAACTTCCTGACTCTTTCTGAAACTTTTCTGATGTGCAGAGCTGCTCAGTTGAGATGATAGCATTTTTTTTGAAGACCCTTTCACACACATAGTTAAGCTTATATACTTAAGGTTTATTTTAGCCTTCTGTGTTTGGGCTGGTGGCGTATTTTTTCTCTATGCAATATTGGCTATTAGCCTTTATCTGTTATCCTCTTTTCTGAAAATAGGGTTAAAAAGTACCCAGTAGAGAACTCCGTAGACGTGAACATCAGTAGAATGAGCAGGGGATTCTAGCATTAGCCTGGCAGCATGAGAGGAAACTGCTGTTGTCTAATTTATCTGCTTAGGCTTTGTGAAAGGTGATTTCATTATTTCTGCACATTCATTCCCTCACCCTATAATGCCTCAAAGATGCATCTGTGATAGTTTCTGACCTCAGTGAGCTCACAGTTAAAAATGTTATTGTAGAGTTATATCCGAGAGTCAGGCAATGTTTTAGGGAGGTGGGTCCTGAGATCAGGCGGTGGCTCTCCTGGTGGACAAAACAACACTGGGTGCAGAGTGGATAGCAGGGGCAAAGACTTGGAATTGTATTTCTTGGTGGAATTAGGCAATCGTAAGTAGTTACAATTACCCAAGAATGGCTGATGGGTAGCATGAGAAGGAATTTGGATTTGATTCTATAGGTGATGGGAGCTGTTGGACTTTAAACAGGAGGCTTAGGTGATCTGATTTCCAATTTTTTTTTCTTGAGTCAGAGTCTCACTCTGTCGACCAGGCTGGAGTGCAGTGGCACACTCATGGCTACCACAGCCTCGACCTGCTGGGCTCAGGTGATCCTTCTGCCTCTGCCTTTCAAGTAGCTGGAGCCACAGGTGTACACCACCACACCTGGCTAATTTTTTTATTTATTGTAGAGACGAGGTCTCATCATGTTGCCTAGGCTGGTCTTGAACCCCTGAACTCAGGCAATCCTTTCACCTCTGCTTCCCAAAGTGCTGGGATTACAGGCATGAGCCACCGCGCCTGGCCTGATTTGCAGTTTTAGAATGCTCACTCTTTCAGGTTAAGGGAATGTGGGTTGGAAACGTATGAGACTGGAGATTAAAGAGCTATTTGAGTAAGTCCCAGGTAGGGGTGATGGTGGACTGAACCAAAATAGCGGCAGTAGTGATGGAGGTGATGGGACAGATATGAGCAGTATTAAGATCAATTTGATAGGACCTTGAGCCAGATTTAAACAAGAGGGGAGAGGCTTGACTGCTTGAATGGGTGATAACATTTTAAGATTCTAGAATTGACCTGGAGACAGTTTAGAGTCAGGAATAAGTGAGAGACCTTTGAATTTTCTGTGGTATCAAAGGAGAATGCGGGATCAAGTTATAGAATATAAAATAGGCCCAGAACACCTGGCTTGTTCACTTCATTCATTCAGCAAGTAATTTACTTTGTGCTAGGTTCTGGGGGGTGCAGTAGTGAACAAAATAGGCAAAAATTCCTGCTCCCACCAATGAGGGACCAGGAATTTTTAATTAATAATAGGTCTTCTAATAGGGGAATTCTGATAGAGGAGTCAGCAAGGGAGTCAAGCAATAAATAAGTTAAAATATAAAATTTGTTTTGTGTTAAGTTCTAAGGAGAAAACATAAAGCAGGAAGGGGGATACGGAATATGGTGTGTTTGTGTGCATGTGTGTGTAAAATCTTATATAGGGTGGCCAATCACTGAATGATTTAATATAATATAGCGTTTTAATATAGGACTAAGATTTTGGAGGTCTGATTCAAGTGATGGGAGGAAGGGCCCTTCCATAGCCTTTGGGAGGAACCACTAGACCCGAGGGGTTGTTCTGTCCTGTGTTAGGCCACAGGCAAAAGAGGTATGGAATATTATCTAGAGCTATTGGTTTTTCCTATCATAGATACAGAATCACAAAGACAGAAAGTGAAACTATTAAAAAAAAATCTACAGAAATCTTCTTTTTCCTTGTAACTATTAGAAAGATAGAACAAGGGTGCTCAGTCACTCCCAGTTAACACTTAACAATTATGTCTCTGTAGAAAGGAATAGCTGATCGCTATCATGTTGTTAGATGCAGAAATAAAAAAAGCCTTTTCCTCCAGCCAGACTTTAGGCTATGAAGCAGCTGGGGGAGAGGTCCACTGATATATATTTGGGCAGATTGTCATGCCTTTGGCCACCTTCCTGACTGAAGCTGTTGCCTTTTCTTAGAAGAGTTTTTATCTAGACCCTGTCTGGAGTTACTCCTCTCACTGATGGTGGACTGAAGCTTTTTTTTTTTGAGTTGGTGTCTTGTCCTGTTGCCCAGACTGGAGTACAGTGGCACAATCATGGCTCACTGCAGCCCTGACCTGGGCTCAGGCAATTCTTTCACCTCAGCCTCCTGAGCAGCTGGAATTACAGGTGTGTGCCACCACACCTGGCTAATTAAAAAGATTTTTTTTTTTTGTAGAGACAGGTCTTGCCATGTTGCCCAGGCTGGTCTTGAACTCCTGTGTTCAAGCAGTCCTTGCCTTAGCCTCCCAAAGTGCTGGGATTACAGGCCCAGCCTGATTGAGGCATTCTTTCTTTTTTTTCTTTTTTTTTTTTTTTTTGAGTCAGAGTCTCACTGTCACCCAGGCTGGAGTGCAGTGGCATGCTCACGACCACTGCAGCCTCGACCTGCTGGATGTAGATGATCCTTCTGCCTCAGTATTCCAAGTAACTGGAACTACAGGTGTGTGCCACCATGCTTAGCTAATTTTATTTTATTGTAGAGACAAGGTCTCACCAAGTTACCCAGGCTGGTCTCATACCCTGGGCTCAGGCAATCCTCTTGCGTCGGCCCCCCAAAGTGCTGGGGTTACAGGCGTGTGCCACCGTGCCTGGCTAATCAAGGCATTCTTTGTGTCAGCCTTTGCTAACACCTATCTCCAGGTAGAAGTCTGTGTTCCCTGTTAGCCCTGGGTATGGGCCTGTCAGCTGACAGCTAAGAACCCTAACCAGGTGCCAATTTGGGGCTGCAGTTGCATGCTCAGGTGCTTCCCTTGCTTTCTCCAGTAGCTTGGATAGCTTGTCCTCGCCTAAGCGTGCAACCCCTGCCCCTGGGGTACTAACCTGTTAGTACAGCTCAGTCTTCCATCTTGAAATTCCACATTTTCCTGCCTTCTTGAGTGGGGTCTTTTGTGAACATTGAAACTTCTCAGGTAGCAAGTGGCAGAGATAAGATGAAGCAGATGATTTGGCTCGACAACTGTGCCAGGAGACCACAAACAGTTGTGGAGTCAATATCAAGCAGCCTCCAGTGACAATTTTTTTAGGCTCTTTGGAACTAAATTTATGGCTTCCAGTGAGGAGCGTACAGTTGTTAATTCTGAGGACAAATTTTAAGTATAATTAACCTTTGATAAAGAAAGTGAAGGATAAGGTTTGCTGAATTGCTGATGGGATAAAGAAGAAAGAAAGATAATCTTTTCAGATGAGAAGAGTGCCACTGTTTTACATTTTTACTAATCACTTTATTGTCTGGATAATTTAAAATGGCTGAGTTTTTTAAAGTAGTAAAATATACATAACAAAAAGTTACCATTTTACCTATTTTTAAGTGTGCTAGTTGGATTTTCTTAACTGCTTTGGCATTCAATTTTTTTGCATTATGTTGAAGAATGTGTAGAAAATCTGGCTTTATAGAGATATGTGGTTGGAAGATGGAAGAGCATTTTAATAGGTTTTAAAAATATAATTGTGGATATTCTTCTTTGATACTGTACCAACACCCAACAAGTAGTAGTTTCTTAAAGTTTAGTTGCAATATGGAATCTGAAATTATCATTTTTTGGTTTGCTATTATATTAAACCCCATTGGATTTTTTTTTCCGAGTTGTCCCTTTGAGGACGGCTTCCCTAGGCTGTGAGATGGGAAGACTGAGAATTTTGCATATACCACTCAGATATGCATTCTCATGTATTTGAAACAACTCAAACTGGAGTTATGACAGACATTTCATATTTACTGTAGAAGCAGCAAGTAACTTTAGTTTATACATTTACCTTATCTTATAAAATCCTTAAAAATCTTTTGTGATTCTGCCAAATCTTTGTTACTGGTGTTCAAGGTTCATGGTAAAGACCATCAACTTTGTTTTTGTAAAATTTTTTGAAAGAACTCACCCTTTAGTGGTTAGTTGGTTGGATTTTTATTTCTGATATGTTTGGATTCAATTCTCAGTTCTACAGTTTTCTAACTGGCTACCTAGGGGCTTCACAATTTATAGGACTATCGTACCTCTGTCAGAGGACTGTTAGGAGAATCAGATGAGATAATTCAAGAAAAGCACCTGTTAGCATAGGGACTCTGTTACAAACGGCCATTCCATCAGTAACACTACTGACTCTTCCACCAGGCTGAGTCGCAGTTTGCACTGCACTAAAGGGTGCTTCTTTTCTCCTCACTCTATCTGGTGCACATCTTGTACAATTTGGTACCGAAACCAAGAACACACTCGGGACTGTGACTGTGTCAGTTTCTCATATTCAAAAGGGCAAGTGTCCAAAATACAAAACACTGATAGCTCGCCCTGGTTAAACTGTAGCTGCTGAGTTTGGCAGCCTCTTTACAGAAAACCCTTGGGAGTTTAGGCGATATTGTTCTTGGGCTGCTTCAGGTTCCCAGAGCTTAGAGGTACTAAGATGATGGGGCCCTTGATGGTTGAGGGATTATGAGAAAATCTTCAGCTTTGCAACTCTGGAGCTATTGGCTAAGGTTTGAACTACAGTGGTTATTCAACTCTACTTTACTCTACTGCAAATTTATTTATTTATTCATTAAATATTGAATGGGTTCCTACTATTGGGAAGGCCTGGATTAGGTTCTGGGGATAGAGTGGTATCCCCTGCCCTCTTGGAGAGAATAGCCTAGCAGGGGAAGTAGACACTGATCAAATAATCACCAGAACAAATATGCACTAGACTTCCTGATTATGTTACAAATAGGACTGGAAGGTAGGGGCTCTTATGATTTCCATTTAATAGATGAGGGAACTGAAGCACAGAGAAATTAGTTAACTTGCAATGGTTACACAGCCAGAAAAAGCTACTGGGCGATGGAGCCAGTATTTAAACCCATAGGATTATATTAGGAAACACTAAGATCCACCTCATGCACTTGATGTAACGATGTATTGAGAAAATATGTATTACGTTTTTAGAAAAGTACTTGGGACATAGTGACTCTCAATGGAGAATAGATTCATGAGCTAGTGTTATTGAAATTGGGGACAGTTTTCTTAGCAGCAGCAGCAACCAAAACAACGATAACTTTCTTTAGTTCTTTCCAGTTCCCAAGGTGCTGTCATGTCCTTTGTCATCTCAGCCATTATAAAATCTTAGGATCATGGAAACTGTGTATATTTAGGTGTTTTACTTGCTTCCCTTTCTTTTTTTTTTTTCTTCTTTTTTTTTCAGTTACAGTCTCGCGTGCAGTGGCACACTCACAGCCATGCCAGCTTCTACCTGCTGGGCTCAGGTAATTCTTCCGCCTCAGCCTTCCAAGTAGCCGGAACTATAGGTGTGCACTACCATACCTGGCTAATTTTTTGATATATTGTAGAGATGAGGTCTCACCAAGTTGCCTAGGCTGGTCTTGAACCCCTCAGCTCATGCAGTCCTTTCACTTCCCAAAGTGCTGGGATTACAGACTTGAGCCTCCGCATCCTGCCTGGTTCTTTCCCTTTCAGTACTAGTTTTCAGGCTGAGTTGGTTTCTTAACATCCTCCAAAGGTGACCAATGATTTTTTTCAATAATTGATATAAATTCTTGGCTTTTAGCCTATTTGAAGTATTTCATTCCATTATCGATGTCTTATTTTTGGTGCTCATATTGTCCCGTTTTGGACCTGTTGGGACCCTTTAAGTTGACCCCTGAGTCTTTTTCTCACAACCCCAGTTTTTTTGATAGTTTTCATATTTATGTAGTAACATTTTTAAGGAGTAGAGAAATTATAGGTATTAAAATCTCATTAATTCTGTTTGATATGTTTATTCAGAATGACTGAGCTAAAGTTTACCTTCTCCTTTTTTGAAAAGAAAATTAATACTATATGCATGTTTATAAAAGGAAATAATGCCATAGAAGAAACGGTTTGTGCATCTTCAAGCTCTTTGGAAGCTTTAATTTGCATTCTTACAGTGGACAATTATAGAGCAATGCAGCATTTCTTTCTATGATATCTTCCCACTAATGCCTGTTGAGGTGCCTTTGAACATAGGTAAATAGTGATAAAGAACAATAAAAAGAAAGAAATCCTAGACCAGAATGTAGATTACCTGTTTGCAGGAATACTCCAACCAGGGAAACCCCATCCTCTTGGACAACTGTGGAAAATTCCAGAAGGCCAAAATCCGGAAATTCTCTTCATAGAAATCTTGTTTCAAATAGTGCCTCTTGGAAAGATGGGCTGGCCTCTCCTTTCCATCTTTTATCATGTGTATTGACTTACTTGTTTTGCTTAAGATCTGCTTCTACCCCGGTGGAATGTGTTTTGCGAGCAGGAATTTTCACGTTTTATTTACTGCCATATTTCTAGTGCTGGGACTATCACCAGGCATATAATAAATGCTCAATAACATTTGTCGAATGCATGAATGAATATGATAACTATTGATGTTCTACATGTGAGTACTTAATTCTATATGAAATCACATTCCAAATGTCTACACAGACCAAACCAGAAGGTAGAGGAAAGGCAATAACTGCTTTGGTAGGAATGGTTAAGTGGTTCATTAAATAGAGGCTGTGGTTGGGGTCTTGAAAGGACCTAGAGAAGACTGTAGCAAAGAGAACTGGCCACTGCACAGTGCCTGGGAATCTGAATAAGCCTGTGGACGCCAGAGAGTGGTCAGCCTCAAGACTGCAGGGTCTGAGGCACTGCAATGCAACCTGGTAGGTAGGATAGTTGGGCTGCAGGGCAGGGACACAGGATTGAAAACCCCAGTGCTTATTCAGGGGCCAGAAAGTATGGGGTTGAATGACTTAGTTTAGCCAATTATTTTTAAGCTTTTTAAAATGAAGATTTCAAGAAGTGTATTTCTCTTTAATAATACTGTAGCTCCTGATAATTCTTATTTGATTATCATTTATACACATGAAAAACTAGTATACTCTTTTTTGTGGCAAAGCTCCAGAATAGTCTATGTCCGTACTTTCCAGGATTTTTATGTAAAGCTATTTAAATCTGTTCTTTTTTTTCTTTCCAAATAAAAATGTGTTATTGAAAGCAGCTTTTGAATAATTTATTTTCATGTTTGAGTTGTTTGGAAAATATTAACTACATTTTTTAGCAATTTAGTTTGGAGGAAAGTAGAAAACCCACATGCACGTGATTTATTTTCTTCTGTATGGATATTAAATACAATATACCATTAAGGCTATGACATTTAGAGTAAAAGGGTTTGTTGCATATTGATTCAGTTAATTTTACCTTATTAAGTGTTACTATTTAAAGTATGGATTACACTGCATTCTGTGACTTTGTAAATAAGTTATTTTTCCCGTGAGAAAATGCTGCTTCTTCTTATAGTCATTAATGTTACTTTTTGTGTGTGTGTGTGAATGAGCTGCCTAAAAATTGGATGGGTTGGGGGAGGTGTCTAAAAGGAAAGAACTTTTATAGAATTATCTTATTTGTAAATATGAATTTGGTTTAGTAAATTAGCCTTTCATCTTTTAAAAAAATTTTATTTTAAATATGTGAGGTACAATTCGGGAGTAGGTATACAAATGTTCATTATACAGGTACCCTTGTTGATGAGATGCCCCCTCCCCGCCCCGGCAGTTTCTTACTACTGCCAATCCCTCTTTCTTATAGTATTACGATAGTTGTTCAAGGTCCACTTATGAGTGAGAACATGTGATACTTGGTTGTTTCTGTGATAGATCACTCAGTATTATAGCCGCTAAGTTCATCCAAGTTGCTGCAAAGTTCATAATTTTGCCCTTCTTTATAGCTGTGTAATATTCCATTGCGTATATGTACCACATTTTTAAAAATCCAGTCCTCTTTTGATGGGCAGCACAGTTGGTTCCATGTTTTTGCTTGTGAATAATGCTGCAATAAACATGCGTGTGCAGATATCTTTTCCATAGAGTGATTTGAGTTCCTCTGGATATATTCCCAGTAGGGAGATTGCGGGGTCGTATGGAATGTTGATTTTTAGATCTTTCAGGAATCACCACACTGTTTTCCACAGAGGCTGTACTAGTTTGCACTCCCACCAACAGTGTGGAAGTGTCCCCCTTTTGCTGCATCCTTTCCAGCATCTGTTGTTTTTTGAGTTGATCATGGCCATCCTGACTGGAGTTAGGTGGTTATCTCAGTGCGGTTTTAATTTGCATTTCTTTGATGACTAGTGAGGCTGAGCATTTTTTCATGTATCTGTTGGCTGCTTGTATGTCTTCTTTTGAGAAGTGTCCGTCTATTCATATCTTTTGCCCACTTTGTAATGGGGCTGTTTTTTTTTTTCTTTTTGGCACATTTGAGTTCCTTGTAGATCCTAGATGTTAGGCCTTTGTCAGTTATACGGTTGACAAATATTTTTTCTCAGTCTGTAGGTTGTCTCCCTGTTCTCTCAGTGGTTTCTTTGGCTTTGCAGAAGCTTGCCTGTTTGATGAGGTCCCACTTGTCTATCTTTTATCTTATGGCCTAGGCACTTGGGGTTTTGTTCAGGAATTGGTTTGCCAGTTCCAATTTCCATAAGGATGTCTCTTGCATTTTCTAAGTTTCTTATAGTTTGAGGTTTTACATTTAGGTCTTTGATCCATTTAGAGTTGATTTTTGTGTATAGGGATAGGTAGGGGTCCTGTTTCAATCTTCTGCATGTGGTCAGCCAGTTTTCCCAGCACCATTTACTGAATAGGTTCTCCTCTACCTAGTGGTTAATAGTAGAGCCTTTGTCGAAGATGAGTTGGTTGAGGAATTGAGGCTTTACTTCCGGAATCTCTATCCTGTTCTATTTGTCTATGTGCCTGTTCTTGTACCAATACTAGGCTGTTTTGATTATTGTAACTTTATAATAAAGCTTAAAGTCTGGGAGTGTGATACCGCTAGCTTTTTTTTTTTTCCCTAAGGATTGTTTTGGCAATTCATGGTTGTTTATGTTTCCATATGAATTCCTGTATTGTTGTTTCCAGGTCTGAGAAGAACATTGCTGGTAATTTAATTGGCATTGCATTAAAACTGTAGATTGCCTTGGGTAGGATGGACATCTTAACAATGTTGATTTTTCTAGTCCATGAGCATCAAATATTTTTCCATGTCTGTGTCATCTTTGATTTCTTTGAGCAGTGTTTTGTAGTTTTCGTTGTAAAGGTCTTTGACTTCTCTGATCAGGAAGATGCCAAGGTATTTCATTTTTTTTGTGGTTATTGTGAATGGGATTGTGCTTTTCTTTTTTTTTTTTTTTGAGTCGGAGTCTCACTCTGTCGCCCAGACTGGAGTGCAGTGGCCGCTCCCGGCCACCGCAGCCTCGACTCACTGGGCTTCAGAGATCCTTCTGCCTCAGTCTTCCGAGTAGCCAGAATTACAGGCACGCGCTACCACGCCCGGCTGATTTTTTGATTTATTGTAGAGATGAGGTCTCGCCAAGTTGCCCAGGCGGGTCTCGAACCCACGGGCTCAGGCAGTCCACTCACCTCAGCCTCCCAAAGGCGCGGGATTACAAACAGCTGTTTTTACTAACAGCAAACTCTTTGGCACCAGTGAGTACTTTGACTTCCTCAATGTGTTAGACTTCCTTTCTCTCCTGATAACCCTGTCCCAAATTTCCTAAAGCTCAACTGTGCATACCTAGGGATGAAGAACATGGGGCATAATTCAAGTTCACTTCCCCTAGCTTCCTCTGGGAATCTCCACTAAGTTACTCCCTTAGTATTGTTGGAAATTGGCAGTCATAAGAGGGGGAAGACTTCCTGAAATATGGTAGACTGTCATGCAACCCAAGGAAGCAAAGTCTATTTTGCTTAAAACTAGCGCAACAGTCAACATTTGATCAATGTGTCTTCTTGGTGCCAAAGTATTAGCTAAGGATTCGTAACCAGCATATAGAACAACACTGGCTTTTGGTGTGAATGACACAGTTCTACCATTGTCCTGGTGGATTAAATCATTTGCTCTTTCTGGCAGTGGGATATCACAGGGAAGTGGGCAAGTCGGCATTTTCCTGTGTTTGGGTTTTTCCTGATTGATTCATTCATTTGTTCATTCAAAGAGAAAGATTGGCTGCCTCCCTGCAATGTTCCAAGTGCTAATGTGGTCAAAGATACAAAGATGAAAAACAAAACAACAACAACAAAAATGTCCCCTCCCTGGAAGAGCTCAGAAGGTGTCTAGCTTAGAAGGCAGACATGCTTTCCACACCACCAGTCCGTAAGAAGTGCTGTGGGCTCAGGGCAAGGAATGACTTGATGGGTACAGTGTCCCAGAGTCAATGATGTGTGGTCTACATCTTGGATGAAGACTAGTGCTTCAGGCTGACCCAGGAAGAAAGAAAATCGTATTGGGTGTTTGTTTAATTCATCTCCAGAACTTATCACTTCTTAATATGATCTAGTCAATATCACTATTAGCAAGTAGAAATTCTTTTTTTTTGAGTGGGAGTCTTACTCCATCGCCCAGGTTGGAGTGCAGTGGCACACTCACAGTCACCCCAGCGTCAACCTGCTGTTCTCCAGAGATCCTTCCACCTCAGCCTTCCAAGGACCCAGAACCACAGGTGCGCACTACCATGTCCAGCTAATTTTTTTGATTTATTGTAGAGACGAGGTCTTGCCAAATTGCCTGGGCAGGTCTCGAACCCACGGACTCAGGCGATCCACTTGCCTTGGCCTCCCAAAGTGCTGGGATTATACGCTGAGCCACTGAGCCCGGCCTAGCAAGTAGAAATTCTTATTCTAAACCCTGCCCTGAAATCACTCTGACATGTCAGTCATCCAGCACAGATGTGGGTACTCTTGAAAGACCAATGGTTCTAATCTTTAAGGTTTTATAATTTTGATCTCAGCAGAGATTTTTATATGTGACTTCAAACTTGATAAATTATTTTTATATTATTTAATTTGATCCTGTAAGACAAGCAGAAAACATATTTCTAACCCCATTTTATAGATGAAACCACTAAGGCTCAGAGAGATGTAAAGCTTTTGTCCCAAGTCACATAGGCTTCTAAATACACTAATATAATTATGTCTTGATTATTTGGGGTGACTGTGATATTATTATGCCATGCTGTCATAACAGCAACTAGCATTTATTGAGTGCTTACTATGTGCAGGGCACTACTCCAGGTACCTTATGTCTTTCGAATCATATGATATGAAGTTGCTCAAGAACTTGCTTTCGTAAAAGCACTTTTGGCTTTTTTATCTTTATCTTATAACAGATGAGTCCAGATGATTCACTTTTAAGGATTTTTGGACAACATAACATGGTTGCCTTTCTAAAGGAATTCATTATCTCTTCAACAAAGGCTAAAGCAAGAGTCTCTTGAAGTTCTTTTGGTCCTTGATAAGATATTTACTTTTCTTGTTTTATCGGTCTCTGTGATCCCACCCACCACCTGGCTTTGCACCTGACCTTGAGCCTCAGCAGAGCACGCCGGTCCCGGGGGGTCCCGGGGGTCCCAGGGGTCCTGGGGCACAGCCAAGGCTGGTGATGGCCTCTTGCCGTTGACATAGTCATAACAGCAGAACATCGGGCATGAGGACAGCATGTGTGCGGGCTGCAGGCCCCAGCCTGGCAATGGCCTCCCCAGGATGTCTGAAGCCCAGCAAGCCACCCCAGGTCTCCCAAGCCTCGTAAGGGCAGAGCTAAGGGCCCTTCATGAGCGCCGAGCTCCGAGCGGTGGGGTCGACGGGCGTGGAGAGGCTGGGGGTGCAAGCGACCTTGTGGAGAGATGCTGCTCCCGCCACTGCAGGCCTTCTCTGACTGCACTCTTCCACCTGGGCTAGCGTAGCCTGTGAGCCTCCTGGCTGGACGGCCACCCGCCTCCTGGCAGGCTGCTGGTGAACGTACCCAGGCAGCAGGGCTCTCCACCCCAGGTCCAGGAAGGACCTTTGTTCCAGCCCGGTGGGGCATCAGTATGTGTGTGTGTATGTGTTTGGGGGCGGGGGGGGAATAAACACAGATTCCTGGCCCTGCCTCAGATGTTCTGTATCATATGGGGAGCCCGGATGGCTTCTGGTGCAACCTGCCGGCGAGCTACGCCTGCTCTGGACTTGGGACTCGCTAGCCTCAGCCCTAGCTATTCCCGGCCAGCTCCCATGCCAGGGCCTCCGCCTCCCCTGGAGCCCTCCCCACCCTCTCCTTCAGCAAGCGTCTCCTCTGGGAATCCTTCCTCTGTCCCCCCATACAGGCCCAGCAGTCACTGCAAACACCCACAGTCTACGCGTGAAGGGTCTTCAGGGTTTTGCCCTGCTTTGTCCGCGGGTGCCATGAGATGGAAACTCTCAGGTGGGGGGCCCTTCCCAGGGCTGGGTGGAGGTGGCCATGACGGGGGAGGGAAGACGGGCTATGGAAGCCCGGACGGCCTGGGCTTGCGTCTTGCTTGCCTCCGCTCCTGGCCAAGGGGCCGTGGGCAGATCTGGCCTCTGTCAGTCTTCATTTGCTTGTTTGTAAAGTGGGACCTTCGATGTCTGCCTCCTGGGACGTTGTGAGGATTCTGTGGGAGGTGAAAGGTAGTGCCTGGGGCCAGGGACATGTCAGTAGTTTCACCCCAGATTCCCAGAACCTGGCAGGACTCCTGGGACGAAGTAAGCAGCCAGCACCTGTAGGTCTCCCCTTCTCCCCCTTTATATACTTATTTATTTATTGAGTCGGAGTCTCACTCTGTGGCTTAAGTTGGAGTGCAGTGGCATGAACATGACTTGCCACAGTCTCTACCTCCTGGGCTCAGACGATCCTCCTACCTCAGCCTCCCAAGTAGCTAGGACTGTAGGCATACACCAACACCCCTGGCCAGTTTTTTGAATTTTTGTAGAGCTGAGGCCTTGCTGTGTTGCCCAGGCTGGTCTCAAACTCCTGGGCTCAAGCAGTCCTCCCGCCTCGGCCTCCCCAAATGCCGGAATTACAAGTGTGAGCCATCACCTCCGGCCTCTTCCCCCTTTAATTCTCAGAGTCTTTCTCAGGACATTCTCTCCCTCCCTTGGACGTCTTTGTTCTCTGGGGCCCTAATCTGTGCATCTACCTTCGTTTTCTCCTCCCTTCCATTTTCTGTGACTTCATTCTTTTTCTGTCTCTTTAGACCAGTCGCTGCCTCCTTAATTTTCAGATTTTGTTTCTTCTGATATCGTGTAAGCATTTATAGTTTTTCCTCAGAGGAAAAACTGTGGTCGCTGACAGTCCATTCTGCTTGTGTCCTCTGTGGTGGGTCAAACGTGGGTTCTTCAGACCAGGGGTTTCCTATGGGGACCCACGAGCTTCAGTTGTTCATGAAATCGAGGTGGTGGGCCGTCATGAGTCTTTTAAAAACAAAATCCAGAAAGTGGAAAACACCCAAGGACATTGCTTGAGGTTGGGGTAAAAAAGTTTTAGTGAGGTTTGTTTTGTTTCCTCAGTGTGAAGGATGGATGCATGTGTACATGTGGACCCGGAGTTTTTTCTTTTTGGGGAAGGGTTTCACCCTGTCGCCCAGCTGGAGTGCAGTGGCACAGCCATGGCTCACCACAGCCTCGACTTCTTGGGCTGTACCTGGAATGTTTCGTATTGCAGACATACCCAGTGTTCGTGGATGGATGAATGGATACACAGAAAGCAGTCTATCCACACAACGGAATGCTGTTCATCTTTCACAAGGAAGGAAATTCTGACACATGCTACAACATGAATGGACCTCGAAGACATTATGTTAAGGGGAAAATCCAGACACGAAGGACAAATACTGTATGACTCCACCAGTCCACGAGCAGTCCACATGGTTGAACCTTGAGTAGTCAAATTCAAGGAGACAGAAGTGGAATGGGGAGCATCTCTGGGACTGATGTGTTTCTCATCATGGTCACAGTAACAAAAAAGTTCAACAACACTGTGGTGGCCGCCCTCGGACCACACAGCACAGCACAGAGGGGATACACAGCGCCTGAGGCTGCGGGGAGGGGGCTCGGGCTGCCCTTCCCCTCGTGGTATGGACACAGTTCAGAAGGACAGCCACTGCCCTATTGCTGCCACTTTCTAAGGACCTTCCTGACTTACTCAAGGACCATTTACGGAGGATCTACTGAGAGGAAGATAATCTAGCAGATCCTGTATAATTTCTCCCATTTTCTAGTCTCTAGAATTGTGACAAATAAGTGTCTATTGTGCAAGCCACTTGGTCTGTGCTACTTTGTTATAACAGCCCCAGTAAACTAACATAGCATTAAAATACCCCCTCTCGAGGCCGGGCTCGATGGCTCAGCCTGTAATCCCAGCTCTTTGGGAGGCCGAGGCGAGTGGATTGCCCGAGCCCACAGGTTCGAGACCCCCTACCCCGGCAACTTGGCAAGACCTCGTCGCTACCATAAATCAAAAATTAGCCAGGTGTGGTGGCACACGCCTGTAGTTCCAGCTACTTGAAAGGCTGAGGCAGAAGGATCGCCAGGGCCCAGCAGGTCGAGGCTGCGGCGGCCAGGAGCATGCCACTGCGCTCCAGTCTGGGCGACAGAGTGAGACTCCAACTAAAAAAAAACAACAAAAAAACACCCCCTCCCACTCCCACCCCAGCCCCTGATACCCACCATTCTGCTTTCTGTCACTATGAGTCGGACTCTTCTAGGGATCTCATATAAGTGGAATCACACAGTGTTTGTCCTTTTGTGACTGGTTTATTTCACTTAGCACAATGTCCCCAAGTTTCATCCATGTTGTAGCATGGGGCATGGTTCCCTTCCTTTTTAAGACAGAATAGCACCCCTTGACACAGATATGCCACATCTTGTTTGTCCATTCATCTGCCCATGGACAGTTGGGTTGCTTCCACGTGTCTTAGCTATCGTGAACGACCCTGTTACAAACATGTTGTCCCAGTGCCTGTCCAAGTTCCTGCTTTCAGTCGTTTTGGGGTCCACACCAGAAGTGGACCCGCTGGATCACATGGTAATTCTGTGTTTGACTGAGAAACCTCCATACAGGACTTTGGATTTTACAGTGAGTGAGGCGGGGGCCACTGGAGGGTTCTGAGTTGGAAATGCCGTGGTGTGACCTACACTTTCATGGCATCACAAGTAGGCTGCCTTTGGGGACAGGCTGGTGGGAGGGCAGGGGAGAGCAGAGATCTGTTGGGAGCTGCTGCGAGCCTCCAGAGAGAGTGAAGGCAGCTGGGACTGGGCTTGAGGCCCCCGAGACAGGGAGACGTGCTCGGTCTCTGGCTGCGGGCCGATGGCAGAGCCAACAGATGTTAGTGCGTGTGTCTGTGGAGTGCGGCTGTGTGTGGAGCACAGGGGAGACAGAGCCCGAGGCGTAGAAGATGGAGCCGCCATTTGCAGGGATGGAGAAAGACTTGAGACTAGCAGGCTCTGGCTATCTTAGGTCTGAGACGTTTGCCAGGCGTCCAAGTGACAAGATCAACAGTGATGTTATCCCCTGGTTCTCTGAACTCTATCAGCCACTTTCTGTGACCTCTTTCTCACATGAGTGTCGCACGCATCCCAGCCTCCAAGCACCCCTGGACACTCCAGAGGCTGCCCGGCTCCCAGCACCCGCGGCTGCTGCAGCTCCAGCCTCCCTCCTTGGGCCTCGCCTGCTTTCTGTGATATTTGAGAGAGAGAGCGCAGGAGATGGCTGCCCAACCCATGACAAGGCAGGGGACCCCTCTGCTCCTGGAGACCCTCCTGCCTTCCCGGCCATGCCCGCTGTGCAGCTGAGCTCTCAGTCCTGTCATGGGAGGAATCCCCTGTTCCCAGGCCCCAGCAACTTTGAACCCGAGTCCAAGGTCATCTCTCAGAGGTGAGATCGCCTTCTGGAAAGTCAGAGAAGTACGTCTTCCCGGTCGCGTAGAGAGCAGCTCAGCCCCATGCCAAGGGGGAGGGGGCGGGGGCTCCAGGAGGCGTCATCAGAGTGAGATTCGAGCTGGACTTGCTCTGATGGCTCGCTATCAGGGCCTGCCACAGAGGCTGGCACCTCAGAGCTCACTCCGCAGAAGGAGGAGACCGAGGCTGGGAGCGGAGAGGGAGAAGGCAAACTGCACAGCAGGTAGATGGGTGAGTCAGGTAGAGAGCCCGGTTCTCCCGGGTCTTGGGGGTGCTGGCGGCCCACGTAGAGTAGTCTTGGGCTTCACACGGGCACTGGGGGCCTTTACCCACAGGGCACAGACAAACTCTCAAATTCATGCACCAGCCAGCTAAAGTACGACACCAGCTTGATTTCTTTTTTTTTTTCCTTTGACACAAGAGTCTTGCTCTGGCTCCCAGGTTGGAGTGCGGTAGTGTGATCACAGCTCACTGCAGCCTCAAACTCCTGGGCTCAAGTGATCCTCCTGCCATAGCCTCCCAAGTAACTAGGACAAGTGTGCGTCACCATGCCTACCTAATTTTTTTTCTGAGTTGGAGTCTCACTCTTTGTCACCCAGGCTGGAGTGCAGTGGCACGCCGCTCATGGCCACTGCAGCCTCGACCTGCTGGGCTCAGGCGATCCTTCTGCCTCACCCTTTCAAATAGCTGGAACTACAGAGGCACGCCACCACGTCCGGCTAGTTTTTGTGATCTATTGTAGAGACGAGGTCTCGAACCCACAGGCTCAGGCAATCCTCTTGCCTCTGCCTCCCAAAGTGCTGGGATGACAGGGTGAGCCACCACACCCAGCCCTGCCCGATTTTTAAAAAAAAATTTTTTTTGTAGAGACAAGATCTCACTACGTTGCCCTGGCTGGTCTCAAACCCCTGTCCTCAAGTGGTCCTCCTGCCTCAGCCTCCCAAAAGGCTGGGATTATAGGCATGAGATCCCGTACCCGGCCTTGACTGCTCTTTAGACTGTGGATATAGTCAGAGCATAGGCTTCCCATACGGGAGCCCAGGTCTGTGTGGTGATTGCTTCCTGTCAGCCTGTTTGACTTCCTTCCTGGACATCGCTGGCTGTTCACTTGGCTTGTCTGCCGTCGGCCTTCCCTCCACGTTCCTCCTCCCCTGTGTCAACTTGAACATGAGTGTCACAGAGTGGGAGCGGGCCCCACCCTAACCCCCAGCTGGCACAGGGTCTGGCTCAAAAGTCCTCGTTGGGGGGATAAGAGGTCCGTCATAGGGAGGAATCAAACCGTCCCTGATTCCCCTGGGTGCTGGAGGACCTCGCTGCTGTCATGTGGGGCTGCTGGGCGTCGTCATCGCCACAGCCTTTCAGGAAAGCCATTTGGCAGTCTAGATCAGGAAGCCTGAAACAGTCCCCTGCGATGGGTCCAAAGCAGTTTTTCTTGAGCGTCTACACAAAGGGAAAAAAAAATCTGACATGTCAACATTTTATACACAAATATTAGATGAAGCTACACACACACACACACACATGTAGTAGAGAAATTTCAAAGATGGCACTTATAAGTTTGAATGATACAAAAGGTTTATGGCAAATAGTATTAAGTGCTAAGAGGAATACGAAAGTTGATGAACAGCATAATAAATCATTGTCGCCTATGCTATGTAAAGTCCTCTGTGCCAGGCACCACACTAAGGACTTCATTTACATTTTCTAATTCTCTCGGCAGCCCTGTGAGGTAGTTGTTCTTATCCCAGCTTTACTGACTGAGAAAATGCGACATAAAGATATCCAGGAAGCTGGCAGATGTGATGTAGATTATAAATGGTAACATCGGGATTTGAATTCAGAGCTGTTTCACTTCGAATACTCCAGTTTAAACCCTGCTCCATACTGATTTCAATTCTATAAGCAAATTTTAAAATGTGCACACCCCCCCAAAAAAGACTAAGAAGGAATAATACCAAAATATTAATAGAGGTTGCCTCTGGATTTTGGAGTTTGCAGAAATTTTTTTCTTTATAATTTCCTATATTTATGACTTTTAAAATAACAGGCACATGTTATTTTCATAGAAAGTTTTGAGTTTTATTAAGAAATAAATGGTGACACACAAACTACAGATAAATTTGGCTGATCAACCTAGAAGCGAACATACTCTTTAAAAAATGAGCAATTTGAGTCAAGTAGGATATTTAACATTTTGTGACTGAGCGGGGTTCATCCCACAATGAAAGCAGAATTCAATATGAAGAAACACATTAGTGCAACTTAGCACATCAGTAAGTCAAGGTAAAAAAATAATTGTGGGCTGTTCTGATAAGTGCTTTAAAAGACATTCGATAGAATTCAGTGACTTTTCTATAAAAGCTTCTTGTAGCCTACAGAAAAGAAAACATTCCTAGATAGCTTTTGCAAACCCACACGCAGCCAAGTTCAGGAGAAATCAGAGATGCTTGCTGACACCGATATTCTTTAACTTTAACTCAGTGCCAATTCTCCAAAAATTGTGTGTGAATTTAAATTCAATGCCAGTAAAAATAATGCCGGAGTTGTTAACTTGTCATAATTAATCTTAAGTGTTACCAAAACAATGAGAAAGAAGAGCGAAGAAGACCTCGAAAAGAAGAAATTAAACTGTGTCATTATTATGAGTAGCTTTATGCAGGAACAGACCAAAAGAGTCCAGAAATAGGCCCATGAAAAAGTGGGAATTTAGTCTGTGACAGAGGAGGCATTTCAACTCAGTTGAGAAACAATGGGTTATTTGCCAATTTAGTACATATTTTTGTCCTAAAGATATTACTTTTTGCTTAGTTCTAAAAGTTTTAATTCTTGCCTTTAATTAATTTGGATTCTACTTAAGAACGGTTGTGAGGTAAGGGTACAGTTTTATGCTTTGTCCATATTAAAAAAAACAATTGCCCCAGCACCACGTATCGGCTGGCTCACTCTATCCCTGGTGACTCACCGTACTCGTTGGCGTGTATGTGTTTCCACCTACATAAGGGTCTGTTTGGGTCCCTCTGTTCCCCTCCCTGTTCTGCTGTCTATACCTCTGTCAACTCAGCTTTTCATAGAGGCAGTTTTTACTAAGTGTTGACATCTTACTGTCGATGTGGGGTTCCTCTTTATCTTATTATATTTTCATGGATCCTGTTCTTGAGTCTTTTCTCATCCACAGTGTTTTAGGACTGGCTTGTAATGTTTCTCAAAAACACTCTTTGGGATACAGATTGAAAATACATTTGATTTTTAAATGACTTGGAGAGAGTGTACGTTTTAATGAGCTCACTTCATCTAGGTCAACCTATATCTCTCCTTTTGTTTAAACACTTCTTTAATATCTTTCAATAAAGTTTATATGCCCACACAAGCTGGTATATATTTTGTTAGATACATTTCTAGGTAAATTATGTGTTTCGTTGGTATTGAAAATGAGCTGTTTTTTTTTTTAAGTCTACATTTTTCTAAATAGTCAAAGGATATGAACAGGACATACACAGAGGGGAAAAAAATCTATATGATCCATGAGCATCTCAAAAGTAATCAAGGTAAAACAAATTAAAAGCAGAAGATTCCATTTATCTTCCATCTCATGATTATAGAGTAATATGTCTGATAATACCAGGTGTGGGGAGAATATGGAGAAGGAGGCCTCTCAGGTGTTGCTGGGAGTAGAAATTGCAGCGAGCATGCTGGAGAGCATTTGAGAATTCGTAGTCACTAAGGAACACATCTTACTGCCTTGTGAGTCCACAAAGTAAATTAGCTTCCTAAATTCCCTCTGAAATTTGGAGATACTTTCACATATGTGCACAAGGGACCTGTACAAGGGAGCCTGTCACAGCGCTGTTCATCACTGTGAAAAAATATTTCTTAGAAAACGGCTAAATAGGCCAGGCTCAGTGGCTCAGCCTGTAATCCCAGCACTTTGGGAGGCCGAGGCAAGTGGATTGCTTGAGACCGCGGGTTCGAGACCAGCCCGCGCAACTTGGCGAACTCTCATCTTTACAACAAATAAAAAATTAGCTGGGTGTGGTAACGCGCACCTGTAGTTGCGGCTACTTGGAAGACTGAGGCAGAAGAATTGCCTGAGCCCAGCAGGTCGACGCTGGGGTAGTGTGAGACTGCCACTGCACTCCACCTCGGAAAAAAAAAAAAAAAAAAGATAAATAAAATGAGGTTTATACACTTTATGGGAGAGGATAAGGCAAACAAGTAGAACTGGGGATACATGCATTGCAATAAACAAATCTCAAAAACAATTTGAAAAAAAAGCAAGTTGCAGAAAGTTTACATACATTCTGAAGTCATTCTTGTAAAAGTCTAAAACATACAAAGCAACAGCATATATTACTTATGACTGCTTATTCATGTCCTAAATATGCAAAACCTTACTTACACACTTCACACATAAGATGAAGTTAGTAATGCCCATGAACTTCAAGGTCATGATTACTTTTGGAGAGAAAGAGAGGAGAAAATAACCAGCGGATGTAGTTGTGTCTTTATATCTGTAACGTAAAAGCGAGAAGGAACAAAAGAAATAGTAATGGAGTGAGCGTAACAGAATATTAATGTCTGTTGGATATTAGCGCTGGTCCATTAGTTTCTGTGCTTTTTTATACATTTAAAATATTCAGGGCTAATAGTGAAAACATTTGAAAATAGTTGTATATTTCTATCACCTATGAGAGGGGAAAATATTTGCAATTGTGAACAACAAAGGAAAGGTTGATAAAAAAGATGAATAAACTGACTAAATAAAAATGATAATCTTTTCTGTATAATACATGCCCTGTTGTAATACAGAATGCAAACATACAAAGTTGAAAAGCAAAAGCTAAATGAAGAAAAATACTTACATTTATGACAGAGTAATGTATACATGAAATATATTTAACATATAAAAAGCTCTTTCATATCACTGAGAAAATTATGAACATCATAATGTAAAAATTGGCAGAAGACACAGATGACCAAATCATAATATCAGAAACACAAGTGGTTAATAAATACATGCTAACAATTAATAGAAAAGTAAATTCAAACTATGTTGTTCATCACTTGTCATTTAGCAGATTGACAAAAGATTTTTTTTTTTTTGAGTTGAAGTCTCACTCTGTCCCCCAGACTGGAGTGCAGTGGCACGCTCCCAGCCACCGCAACCTCGACCTGCTGGGCTCTAGTGATCCTTCTGCCTCAGCCTTCCAAGTAGCTGGAACTACAGGTACGCGCTACCACTCCCAGCTAATTGTTGATTTATTGCAGAGTCGAGGTCTCGCCAAGTTGCCCGGGTGGGTCTCAAACCCGCGGGCTTAGGCAATCCACTCGCCTCAGCCTCCCAACATGCTGGGATGACAGGCTGAGCCACCGAGCACGGCCGACAAAAGATTTTTTAAAAACTTGATATAAGCCATTGTCCGGGGACCAGAGAAGTACCTTCCCTCATTACTGTGAAAGTGTAAATCAGTTTTATCTTTTTATAAGTCAATCGAACTTCACAGATGGAGATTTTTTTAAATGTGCATATTCTTGGACATCATAATTCCACTTATAGAAAAATAGCCTGAAAATTTTGGACAATTAAATATTTATTTTACAAGAATATTTACTGTGGGTTTATTTGTAATAGCCAAAGGCTGAAAATAATTTATTTGACCAATAGGAGTTCAACAAATTAATGGTAAGTTTGAACAATGGCATACAGTCGTTAATATGGTTTCAAGATTATATTTACTTACATATAATTCACAGTAATAGCCAAGTGATGGTATAGTATAAACATTTTGGCCCATTTTTCAAGTGTATATGTGTATACACATCACCTCTGGAAATATATACGTCACGATGGCTTTCCATGAATGATGGGGTTGTGAGTGATTTTTTAAAATCTTTGCATAGATGAGAATTTTCTGATTTTCTATGTGTATATTATCCACTTGATAAAAAATGAGACCAAAAAGTAAAAGACAAGTTTTTTAAAATTGTATTTTATTATAGACGTGTGGGGTACAGGTGAGGCTTTACCACATAAGTAGCTGCATGCAGGTGGAGTTTGGACTCCTAACTGGCCCTCACTACCCAGTAGTGGACCAGGTATCCTTTGCGCTGCCATGTGTCCCTACCCTCTTCCCTCCCTCCCTCCCTCCCCTAGCAGTGCCCAAGGACTGCCGATCCCTCCCTTGGGTTCACGTGACTATTGTTAAAAGACATTTTTAATAAACAAACTTAGAAAGGATAAAAAGAATAATGACTTTTAGTCGAGAAAGTACAGGGAAATAGACACTCATATACTGCTGTGTGGCGTGTCTAAAGGACAATTTGGCAAAATACATCGGAAGACTTAAAAAGATTATGTATACGCTTTGGCCTAGCAATTCCACTCATGGGAGTTCAACCTCAACAAAAATGAACGGAAGATCCGATAAAGCACATGAGTCGAGGATATCTTCACAGCAAGTTTATGACATTTAAAAAAACATAGAGGCCGGGTAGGGTGGCTCAAGCCTGTCATCCCAGCACTTTGGGAGGCCGAGGCGAGTGGATTGCCTGAGCCCGTGGTTCGAGACCAGCCCAGGCAACTTGGTGAGACCTCGTCTCTATAATAAAAATAAAAAAATTAGCTGGGCGTGGTAGCACACACCTGTAGTTCTGGCTCCTTGAAAGACTGAGGCAGAAGGGTCGTCGGAGCCCAATGGGTTGACGCTGGGGTGGCCGTGAGCGTGCTGCTGTACTCCAGCCTGGGCAGCAGAGTAAGACTACAACTCAAACCACTCCCCCCCCCAGAAAACAAAAAATGTAGAAGCAACTTGGAGGTGTCACAAGAGGAAGAACGAAAAGAAGAACGATACAGCAAGACCTTTGGTGGGAGGCTGCACCACCTCACGCAGGTTGCCCCAGACAAAACAGGTGATGACAGGAAAAGATGACCAAGATATACTCTTTTAAAAGCAGGTCACACAACAGGATGTAGATAACGATCCCGTTTTTGTTTTTTTTTAAATATGGCCATGGAAAACTCCATATCAGGACGTGAACAGTGATTATCTCTGGATGAAGGTGGTGTGGGTGCTTTGCTCTTCCTCTCTATTTTCTGAATTTCCCTTAGCAAAAGCAAATGACTTGCGTAAAGAGGAAAGTGGGTTTAATGTCATTTCCAAGAGCAGGCTCCGTCTTCCAAGCATGGACAGAACATGTGAGGGACACGCCTGTATTTGTTATAAGTAATTGCTTGTTTTCTGTGTTTAAACTTCATATTTCAAAAAGATACTTAGGTAATACAAGCTTATTACTCTGTGTTTAACTCAAATCGTGCAGAGGCACGGAAGGTTCTTAAGTTCCTTTGTGAATTTCACTCTCCAGAAGCAGCCCTGTTTATTTGGGTTTTTTTAACCAAAAGTTTCTTTTTTAAGGAAAAAAATTTCTTTTCACCTGCAGATATAATCCCCCTTTTTTTTTCTTTAGCACAACCAGGATCATATTATGCAAAATATTCTGCAATATACTCTTTATATACACAATAGCACATTCCAGACCTTTTTCTTTTTCTTTTTCTTTTTTGAGTTGGAGTCTCACTCTGTCACCCAGACTGGAGTGTAGTAGCATGCTCCCGTCCACCGCAGCCTCAACCTGCTGGGCTCCGGCGATCCTTCCACCTCAGCCTTCCAAGGAGCCGGAACTACAGGCGCAAGCTACCTCACTCGGCTAATTTTTTGATTTATTGTAGAGACGAGGTCTCGCCAAGTTTCCCGGGCGGGTCTGGAACCTGTGGGCTCAGGCAATCCACTCGCCTTGGCCTCCCAAAGTGCTGGGATGGCAGGTCAAGCCACCGAGCCAGCCTGATCTTTTTCTTTGGCAGTTCACACTCCTATTCTTTTGCCAACATATTTATCTACCCTTTTGTTTGCTTAGCTAGGTTTTATTATTATGCAAGTTATCCACAGATCCTGGTTTTTTAAATGTGAACAGTCTGAAACGGTATAAACTGAAAACTTAAAGTTTGCCTCTTCTGTCATCACCTGATGCTCTCTCCCCAGAAGCAAGCAAGGGTAGTGGCTTTTCTTTTCAAATCTTTCTTTCTTTTTTTTTTTTTGAGTCAGGGTCTCACTCTGTCACCCAGGCTGGAGTGCAGTGGCACAATCACGGCTCACCCCAGCCTCGAACTCCAGGGCTGAAGCGATCCTCCCTCCTCAGTATCCTGAATAGCTGGGACTACAGGCACACACCACCACGCCTGGCTATTTTTTATTTTTTGCAGCGATGCAGTCTCGCTATGTTGCCTAGGCTGGTCTCAAACTCCTGGGCTCAAGTGACCCTTCGGCTTTGGCCTCCCAAAGTGCTGGGATGACAGGCGTGAAACACCACGCCTGGTCTAACTTTGATTAGATTTGCAACTTTTATAAACACGAATACTATTATCACTGGGCTAATGGTAGTGACTCTTCTATGAAAGATGCAGAATGTCCTGCATCACGCAGCCTCTTTTCTTACCTGCCTTCCGCTGCCCATTCCCCTCTCCATCCCTTAATTTTTTTCATTTATTTTTTATCCTTCTAGTGATTGACTTTATGATTTTAAATGGCATATGTACATCTTTATGTCTTTTTTTTTTTGAGTTGGAGTCTCACTCTGTCGCCCAGGCTGGAGTGCAGTGGCACGCTCGTGGCCGCCACAACCTCAACCTGCTGGGCTCTGGCGATCCTTCTGCCTCTGCCTTCCAAGTAGCTGGAACAACAGGCGCATGCTACCAAGCCTGGCTACTTTTTTGTGTGATTTATTGTAGAAATGAGGTCTCCCCAAGTTGCCTAGGCTGGTCTCGAACCCACGGGCTCAGGCAATCCTCTCGCCTCAGCCTCCCAAAGTGCCGGGATGACAGGCTGAGCCACTGCACCCAGCCGAAACTTTATATCTTAATATTAACTTTAGACAGTATCTATTGACAACTCCTCCCCTAAACTGCTTTCAACTCCACATCCTCCTTTTTGCTTCATTATTATTTTTACTTATTAAGGCTTATAGCATTTATATTCTGTTCTGGGCTTATATTAATTTCATGGGGTTTCATTGGCAGATTAATACTCAAAGTTCTTTCAAGGGAAAAGCAAGCATTGCAATAGTAAAACTATGTACATTTTTTCCTGTGGAATCAGGTAGAATAATCTGATCTGTGAAAAAGGCCATTGGTACTATGTTGCTAATATCTGTCAGTTGAAGGAAAATTTTCCAAATACCAAGACTTAATGAAGCCTCTTTTATTTTCCTTTATGTGTTTGGGGTCACATTCAGCTGTCACTGTTGCTTTTAGTGCGTGCAGTTCTCTTTCTTAAATGCTTTCTTTTCAGTTTTCCTGGAGTTTATCCTGGTGTAATCTATTTTCCCCTGCACATACATGTGTGCAAAGGGGACTTTCATTGCAATTACAGAACTCAACACACCAAAGACTACACAGAGCTCAGTGCCCTTTAACTGTTCCCAAATGCTCTTTTAAAAAAAAAATCAGCTTTAAGGAGGTGTAAATAACAAAATCTACAAAATTCACCCATCTGGGCACAATTCTGAGTTTTTACAAACATATAGGTTTGCATAGCCTCTATCACAATCAAAATGTAGAACAGTTTCATCTCCCCAAGAAGTTTCCTTTAACCCCATCCATCCATACCCCTTAGACACCCTCCAGCCCCAGCAGCCACTGACCTGCGTTCTATGACCATGGCTTCGTCTCTTCTAGAACTTTCTATGTATGGAATCACACAGTATGTATTCTTTAGTGTTTAGTGTCTTCCTCTTAGCACAGAGCTCTTGAGACCCTCCAGGTTGTTGCAGGTATCAGTGTCCGTTACAACCACAATTTTTGTAACCATTTTTTTCAGATAATGAACATTTTGACCATTTCCAGCTGGGAGCTAGTTAATATGAATAATGCTACTGAGAATATATATGCCAAGTCTTTCTGTGGTCATGCTTTCATTTCTCTTTGATAAATAATTAGGAATGAAACCTCTGGCTCTAGGATAACAAGCTCCCAAACTGTTTTCTACCGTTGCTAGTTCAGGTCACCTTGCCATCAGCAACATATGAGCATTCCAGTTTCTCCATATCTGCACCAACATTTAGTATGATCAGTCTTTTAATTTAAGCCATTCTTGGGGGTGCGCAGTGGTATCTCATTATGATTTTAATTGCCATTTCCCTAATGACTAATGATATTGAACACCCTTTGGATGCATTTGTTTGCCACTCGGCAGTCTTCTTTGTTCAACTATTTGTTAAATTAAACTTTTAGTTTCTTTCATTGCATTGTAAAAGTAATTTATATATTCTCGTCCAAGATATGTGTTTTCCAAGTACTTTCTCTTAGTCTGTGGTTTACCTGTATATTTTCTTAATGGTACTTTTAAAGTGAAGAACTTTTTCACTTTTGAAAAAGTCTAATTTTTCCATTTTTTTCCTTTGATAACTTATGCTTTTATATCTGAAGAGGTTTTTTTCTAAACCAAAACATAAAGATTTTCTCCTTTGTTTTGTTCTAAAAACATAATGTATCTTTTTTTTAGCAGCTTTTAAGGTTTTAAAAAATTTCTCATTGATTTTTTAGTAATTTGATCACTACATAACTTGGTGTGGTTTCCTTCCTAGCTGGAGCTGTTATATCTGAATCTTTGGGTTTATAGTTTTCATGGTTGACGAAAAGATGTCAGACTCTGTAAGGTGTGTAAAGTTCAGATGGTTTATTCCGACCAATAGGAATGACCCGGTCCAGAACGCCTGTCCCCAGAAGATCCTGAGAACATGTGCCTGGGGTGGTTAAATTCCAGTTTGGTTACATACACTTTAGGGAGGCAGAAGTTACAAAACTCATAAATCAGTACATATGAGACGTTCATTGGTTTGGCCTGGGGAAGAGGGACACTTCCAGGCAGGAGCTGGCAGGATGGACTTCAGGATTTTTTTGACTGGCAATTTGTGGTTCCCATCTAAGGAAGTTTTGAAATCAGTGGAGGACAAGTTGTCTGGAGTCTGGGAGTCCCCGAGAGATGGCTCTGCAGGGTCATAAAATATTTCGATTTCCTTCTTTAACTGTTGTGTGATGTCATGCCAGAGTCAAACTGGAAAACAGACTTCAGTATATATAGGGCA